>OVBX01000054.1:0-74251 GCA_900406325.1 Erucastrum elatum | reverse complement strand
AGTAGTACTATGTCATGGTGAGAATATATACATATTGCTACAATTACACTTTAAAGAAGAATAATAATTACATGTACAATGTTTTAGTGATATATATGTGTACATTATTTTACATGTACACATGTTTTCTATTGTCTACATGTACAATATTTTATAAACAGTCGCATGTACATTTGTTCTGATGATTCTGGGTACCTTGTTATAGTTCATTTTGATCATATCAATATTTGATTATTGCATTTTTTTTCCTTTTAGCATATCAGCTGAAGAACAACGAGTTGATCAACAAAACACAATATTCAGTTTAGTTTGCATTATATGAATTCAGAAGATCCACACCATCCAGTTGACGAGATTAGCAGCCTTGATGATATATCATATCGAATTACTCAACTTAACAGCACCATCATCAACATCATCGCCATTATCATTGTTATCTTCATCTTTACTATGTATGTGTACAATAAAGTATAATAGTGTACATGTGTACAATAAATATGGAGGTAAATATGCCCTGACTATGCGTGTACACGAGAAGAAGAAGAAAAATTCACAAGTACATTGTGTTAACATTATCGTGTGTTCATGAAGTCCTAAAAGCTTAGTTATTTTGATAAAAACCTACAAAAACGCCAAAAATATGTACACAATCACTTTGATGAATAATACAAATTAAGTGTACACATGTACAATTTGAATGTAATGTACACACGATTTTATTTTCATTAATGTTGTAAAATTACGAAAATAACCTCTTCTTCCTCCTCAACCATTGTCGACCAGCAACCCTAATTTCCACCTATCTCACTTATTTTCCACGATTCTTTACATTTTCAACTCGTTTTTATGAATTTTTATCCATATGTGAGACATTTCAATCTCAATTCATGGTTTTAATCTTAAAAGTTCAAACAAAGGTAAAATTTGGTTTCTGATTTTTTGAACGATTTGTTCACAGCTGAATGACACCTTCTTAATAACGACCGGTTGATGCGCGCCAATCAAACAATGGTGAGATCTCACAGTGATCTGTTGAAAAAATTGAAAAAAAAAGAATCAATGAGGATCGATGAGATTTCACAAGGATCTCTTAAATTAATTATGTAAAAGTTAAATTTTTGGAAAAAAAAGAAAAATCAGAAGGGTTGTGATAGAATCCCGTCAATAAAATAAATAGATATAACACTTAATCAGTGTATGCAACTTGTTAGATTAGAAATCAAAAATTTTAAAAAGAAGAAGATGAAAAAGTTTCAGAGAAAAAAAGTTAAAAAAAGATGAAAGTGAGTCAAGAAGATAAGAGATAGATATGAAGTGGGTCCTACTATTTACAATATAGTTCTGTTTGAACTTGAAAAAGTGAACGATGTGTATGAAGTTAGGAAAAAGTGTGTGTGTAGCTGAAACTGCCTTTGAATGTTATAAATAACTTAAAACTGCCTTTCAATGTAATATTTTCATCTATATATGCTTGATTAATGTGTTTTTAAACCATACACATATTATTAGAGTCCTTGCGTTCCATCAAGAAACAAGAAACTTAAAAAAGAAGTTTTTAGCCTTACCACAGTCTCATCCAAAATTAAAATTAACATTCAGAATCTTTTATTATATAGGTTTGAACCTCTCTTCTACTATATTTAAAACACCAATAACTCTATATAGTATTATTCAATGCAAAACATTATTAACAAAACAAAGTTTCATAGGATCCGCTAAAGAAAGGAAAAAAGCTGAAAGTTAACTACATATCGGAATTTGGAAGTCATTTTGCTTTTGGCTATTTCGAATACGAAATATTTGATGTATAACATGATTATCACTAAAAGAAAAAAAACCAGTGACAAACTGATATCTACATAAAATAATTGTGCGCATTTAATAATTGTAGGTCCACATATATTTTTATCGGATGTCGACAAAGAGAAACATACTGCATATCGAGGAGCGTATAGTTAAGGCTTTTTTTTTGCTAACTTAGTTAAGTATTCTTAGGGATCAACTCTCATCTATCTTGATCAAAAATATTTAATTATCTAATTTGCAGTCTTAAAATTCTCAAGAAATCAGGTATAGTTTTCAAAATTTAGAGTATGTAATACTAATCGATCTGGTGTAAGATGACTATCTATGATGTAGAAACGCTTATTAATTTTAGAAAAAACATATCAGTCGGATATTCTTTCCCAAAGTTTTTGATAATATGATGTCATAATCAAAGTACGAAAGTATGACAACATATAATAAATACTTAACAAAACAAATCGAACTCTGTAAACAGATTGAATATCTGTGCCGGATTCTCTGATCACGTGTTCTTCATCAAATTGAGATCTCTAATGAATTCCAAAAGTGAATAAAAGCATCTTAACACACGTTTTGCATTAAATTTTATAATATGTTGTAATTGATTTTAAGTGTAAGAAGAGATTAGAATAAGATGTATGGAAGCAACTAGGTCTGAAAACATATTGAATATCATAATTTTAAAAAAATTTATTACTTCGTATATTATAGATATCTAATATTTTCTTTGTTTTCTTTTATATGTCGTTATAGAAATTTTCGCACAGATTAATACACCAAGTACAGTTGTTTTTTTCTAAACCTCCATTAATTGATTATTCTGTATACTAAAAGCACATGAAGTGGAGTAAATATACGTAACTAGGCTTGGGCGTTCGGTGATCCAATAGATTTCGGTTTGGTTGATTCGGATTTTCAGATTTTTGGTACTATGCTCACAAGTACCAATCGTTTTTGCTATTTATCGGATCGGGTTTGGTTTCTTCTGGGTTCGGTTCAGATCGGATTATAATCAATGTCTAAAATCGTTCAATAATATTTTTTTAAACCTAAAAATTTGACAAAATAGTATTCAAAATATATAAATTATTCACATGTATAACTAAAAATTAGTTAAATAATCTAAATTAACTAAAATATTCATAATAACATATAACATAGACTACGGAAATATTTAGAATACTATAAACTATCTAAATTACCTTAACATATATAAAAACATTAACAAATTTAACTAATTTCAGATACCTTTGGATCCTTCTTCGGATTTCGATTCAGTTTGGGTTATACCCAAAATCCAAAATACTAGGTTCATAAGTTCCATTCGGTTATTTTTGTATAACGGTTTGGATCCGAGTTTGGTTTATCTGGTTCGGGTGTAGGTCGGTACTTCGAGTTGGGGTAAAAACGCTCATGCCTATAGGTAACCATAGTCTTTTGTCACTATAATTTACATTGTTTTCTGGATAATATTTTTTCTTTCTAAAACTGCTTTTAAAACTGAACAGAGAGAGTGTTTTGATTTGATTTTATTCAAAAAATATAGATATCTGGAAAATAGATATCTGGAAAATGGATATCTGGAAAATAAACAGACATTTGTGGATATTTATGAATAATACAAATAATCTAAAAAATTTGATATAGTTTGTTTTGTAACTATTTTTCTGCATGGTATATAAAATGATAATTAAAGAAATAGTGAATCTACATAATTTATAAAAACAATAAACTAAATTAACAATTATAACAACATAAAACTTAAGAAAAAAATTGTAATTGTCGTAAAGAAATTATCTTCTTTTATGTAATACTTTTATATAAGTAATAATACGAATATAAGTTGTCAAATCATATGTTAGAGTAATAATTATATAAATTTTAAATATTAAAATTTTGAATATAATCAAAATATACATGTATTTATACATTTCTGGATCAGAGCGAATATCCACTTTTCAAAATTTAAAAATTATGGATATCCACTTTATTATTTATTTTGCTTTGAAAAATTATGGATATCTAAAAAAAATTAGATTAAATCGAAATGAATAACAAATCAAATTATATTTAACGGATAAAATATCCAGTCATAGAAGCAATCGAACACAGCAAATAATGCAGATTATTGTGGAAATATATAACTAACAAGGAGACAGGATGGGACATTTCTCCAGCCCCTAATAAAGACTTTAGTTTGTGAGGGTTTACACAGTTATTACTTTTATACAAAGAAAAGCATTTAATCAAATCTGAAACCACCCATTTAGCTTTTGATTGAGTTAGTAAGATTCGCAGATCTGTGAGCCTTCCTTTACAGGTAAATATGTATATAAGTATGAGTATTCAATTCAAAAGTGTGTGTGTGGGTGTGTGTGAATCTTAACGTTAATCACGCAAACGTACTAGGATCCGTCATTTGGCACGTAATTTGTGGGGAACATGTTAACATCTGAAACTTTATTCTGGTCGTTTCTCTTTTGCCCCTTAACAACCCCAACTTTTGATTGACCGAGTTAGTGTTCACATAACTTAGCTTTGTCTTCAGATGCTTTCTTTCTTCCCAAGGCCATTTTACTTATTTTGGGTTAAACTGGACATTCTTTCTAAACTAGATATCAAAACTATGATGCATGTTTGACTAGAAATACTTAGTGTTTGGAGACTCACATTTTAGAGATTAATAAGGAGAGAATTTTAAGGGCTATTCCTCGGGGATGGAATTTTTTTGGAAATTATTCTGATGATGACTCGGGCCGTGTTGTTGTTGTTTGGGACCCGAGCGTTACTATGATTATCTATGAAGCAACTTCTCAATCAGTTACTTGCGGGATTTCGGTTCTGTCTGAAAACATCTCTCTAACGGTTACTTTTGTTTATGGTTACAATCTGGTTGATGATCGCAGGGAATTGTGGAATGGTCTTGTGAACCTCCAGGCTACTACTCCAGTCTCTTCTTATCCTTGGTCTGTCGTGGGGGATTTCAATCAGATGCTTCGGACTTCCCATCACTCAAACCACCTCTCTTCACGTGTTGATGAATCAGGAATGGATGATGCTAATTTAAGCCTCCAGGATGCTCAACTCTTTGAAGCGCAAGCAAAAGGGGTTCCTTACACTTGGAGAAATAGCCAAGATGACAGCCCCATCTCAACCAGAATTGATCATGCCTTCATTAACCAGGCTTGGTCTACTTCGTTTCCAGATTCTTTTGCTGAATTCTTGGATCCTTCTCAGTCAGATCATGCTCCTTGTCTCTTCAGGATGCCTGCTTCCCGTCGTCATATTATAAAGCCATTTAAGTTCTTTCATCATGTAATTGATCATCCGGATTATGTTGGGACGGTTCGTGACGCTTGGAACCCTGCTCAGATTACGGGTACAAACCAGTTTAAACTGGTCCGCTCTCTTAAATTGATGAAGAAGCCTTTGCGTCGTTTGAATAAAAACCACTTCAGTGGTATCACTCAGAGGGTCAAGGCTCAGAAGGAGAGGGTTGATATTCTACAGCGTTCTTTGCTTACATCTCCAAACGTGTCTACTGCTCGTGAAGAGCACTGTGAGAGAGACAAACTAAATGTTCTTCTCAAAGCTGAGGAAAAGTTTTATCGTCAGAAATCCCGCGTTCGGTGGGCAGATGTGGGTGATCGCAACACACCTTTCTATCACCGGACGGTTTCAAGTCATGCCACAAGGAACCATATCCACTATCTAAAGGATGTGAACAATAATTGCTTCTACTCGATAGATGAGATTAAATCTCATGCTGCTGATTATTTCAAAGGCATTTTAGGGTCTACTGATCGTCAATTATCCCCTGTTTCTACGGATGATCTCGGCTCCCTGCTTCCCTTTCGATGTTCTCAACTACAACAAGATTATTTGAAGCGTGAGGTCACAGCGGCTGAAATCAAAGCAACTTTATTCTCTATGCCTCTGAACAAAAGTCCAGGACCTGATGGTTATTCAGTGGAGTTCATGCGTACCTCTTGGGATGTTGTGGGTGAGGATGTGGTGGAAGCTGTAAAAGAATTTTTCCGCAATGGGAGGCTACTCAAGGACATGAATACGACGGCCATTGCCCTTATCCCGAAGAAGCCGGAAGCTTGCTGTCTCGCCGACTATAGACCCATAAGCTGCTGCAATATTGTCTACAAGCTCATCTCAAAAATAATTGCCAATCGTCTCAAACCCATCTTGTCGAAGTGTGTGAGTCCTAACCAGGCTGCTTTCTTAAAGGGTCGGAGTTTGGGAGAGAATGTATTGCTGGCTACTGAGCTCATAAAGGACTACAATAAAGTCTCTTGTCTGAAAAGTGCTATGATAAAGATTGATATTCGTAAGGCTTTTGACACGGTCTGTTGGGATTTCGTAATCAAGGTATTGGAGGCTCAACACTTCCCTCCTTTGTTCGTCACTTGGGTAAAAGAATGCATCTCATCTCCTCGGTTCTCAGTGGCTATCAATGGAGAATTGGCGGGTTTCTTCGAGGGTAAGAAAGGATTGCGTCAGGGTGACTCCATCTCTCCTTACTTATTCATCATGCTAATGGAAGTTCTATCTCGTTTACTGGACAAGGCTGAATCTGAGGGAGCTTTCAGCTTGCATCCTTTATGTTCGTCTCCTAAGCTCACTCATTTACTCTTCGCGGATGATCTCCTAGTCTTCTCTGATGGTTCTCGTGCCTCTACTGAGGGTATTAAAGCTGTTATGAATATCTTCAAGGACTGGTCAGGCTTGGACACTAATGAATCAAAATCAGAAATCTTTTATGGTGGATATACAGCAGTTCAGGCCTCGGAACTCAGCGTTTTCTCAGGGTTTCGTCGAGGGGAGTTTCCGGCTAGATATCTTGGGTTGCCTCTTAGCCCAAAAAGTATTTCTGCAGCAACTCTCCAGCCTTTTCTCGACCGTATCACATCAAAGCTTCACTCCTGGACGGTTAAATTCTTATCTTTTGCAGGGAAGGTTACTATGATTTCCTCTGTCATATATAGTATGGTCAATTTCTGGAGCTCTGTCTTTGTACTGCCAAAATGGTTCTATGCCAAAGTGGATTCGATATGCTCGGGTTTTCTCTGGAAAAATAGTACCAGCTCTGCTGCAGGTGCAAGAGTTTCATGGGAAAGTATATGTAAACCAAAATCAGAAGGTGGTCTTGGGATTAGAAAACTAGAAGAGTTCGAGATGGTTTTCAGGTTAAAACGAGTGTGGCTCTTCTTCTCTGGCTCTGGTTCTTTGTGGGTTCCATGGTTAACTAATAATAGGTTTGGAGGTAGAAGCCTCTGGTTAATAAACGACTCCCCTCGTTTCTCTAGAACGGTGAGAAGCATGCTGCAACTGAAGCAGGATCTTCAAACCTTCCTCCGATGCGATGTTGGCGATGGAACTAAAGCCTCCTTCTGGTATGATTATTGGACGCATCTAGGACCACTACATCTCGTGCTGGGCGCTTCAGGGCCTAGGTTTCTGAGAATTCCTCTGAGTGCTACTGTCTCCCAGGCGGTTTCAAATGGAAGCTGGAACCTACCTCCAGCACGATCGGAATCGGCTGTAACTCTACAGATCATTTTATCAACGACGGAGGTTCCGTCTGCTCTACGAGGTGGGGATGTTTACTTATGGCGTAATCAATCTGGTGGGTTTCGACCAACTTTCTCTGCTCGTGTTACTTGGGAGCGGATCCGTACGCCTAGACCTTTAGTGCCATGGCATTCTGTCGTCTGGTTCAAAGAAGAGATCCCTCGGTCCTCTTTCGTAACCTGGATGGCTATTCTTGGAAGGCTACCTACTAGAGATCGCTTAATCTCCTGGGGTCTAGCAGTTCCATCAGGTTGTATCTTATGCTCTGCTGCTGATGAATCACATAACCACTTATTCTTTGATTGTAGCTTTGCATCTTCTATTTGGTCTCGTTTTTGTGGCAGGTACATGGCGTCTCCCCCGGGCTCGTTAGCTGCTGTCGTGGACTCGTGCCAACATCTTCAAGGACCTCATGCTGCTCGTGCCGTTGTAATCCTGAAGCTTCTGAATCAAGTCATCACTTACTATCTCTGGCGTGAACGGAATGCTCGCATTTTCAAAGACGTTTCTATGACTGATGAGGCGTTCTTCCGTGTCGTCGATCGGGCTCTACGAGATAGGCTGCTCTCCATCACTCGCCCCTCGGCTGCTGTTGTCTCTCCCTCTCTTCTTGAGTTGTATTTTTGGTTCCTATCCCCTTATAGTTGAGGCGACCCCTTTATCTTCTTCATCTCTCTTTTCTCTTGTTTTCCCTCCTTTTTATCTTATTCTCTCCTTTCTGTTCTTGTAATAAGTTGTGTTTCACAACACTTTTAAACTCTAAAAATGGTATAAATCTTAACATTTACACCAAAAAAAAAAAAAAAAAAAAAAAAATACTTAGTGTTGGAGTTTAAATAACTGAATAACAAGGGTTAAGGGGCCAGCTTATAATAATTGTGATTAGGCTAAAAGATATCTAACCAACGAGTTTTTTTTGTTACTAACCTGAAAACTGGTTAACTCTGATTAATTTTTGATTATTTAGAATTGTAAAGTATGCTACATGTAAGAAAATAACTGTAACAATATTACATAAAATGTGAGTTATTTGACTTTTATTAACTTTAAGATCGTATCTGAATGACTGAATATGTATATAAACGCACGATAATGTAGTGCGGGCACATAGGCTACACAGAAGTGAGACGAGGGACGCTTTTGTTCCTTTTAGTTTTCACATCTTCCCTTAGATTCTATGTTTCTTTCTCACACATTTCTTCTAAAGGACGGATTATGTATAGGTGAATAATTAACTTTATAGACGACTTTACATCTCTTATATATCAATTGAGAATCAAAATAAAATTTAAAATTTATTACTAAAATTAATTTGGTAAGAATTTACAATTCATATAAGTATTTCAAAATAAATATATGTAAATGAAATGTAAATTTCCATATTAATATTATTATAATTCAATATAAGAATTACAAAACATCAAATACAGGAGAAAAAATTTAAAGAAGAAAAATTAACTAAAACTATCATAGATTTTTTGACATTAACCTCTGATAATTACGAAACAAATGCAAAAAAAAAAGTCTCTACAATCGAAGAAAGAATCAGAATTTTATTGCCAAGCTAACATCATAGTGGAAATTTTCCACCACTAAACTAATACTTCAAACCTAATTTTTTTTAGAAGAAAACCAAATAGCACACTATTGTATTTGTATTCCATATAAAATTGGAAATACTATATAAATGTATCTGGAAGCATGTGGAAAATACTTTGTTTGGTGGTTGTAAATTTGAGAAAATCTGAACCAAAGTAAAAGATTTGATGGAAAGAAAACAAAATGAGAGATGTCAAAATTAGAATCACATAAAAAGTAGGTGGAAACATATGATTTTACTCGAAGAGAACAAGTAGAAATAGCAACACACATAAAGTCTAGCCGAACTCAGCAATTCATAAAACTGAAATATAAAAAAAAAAGGAGACAAATGAAATCCAAGTGGGTCCCATAATCCATGTCGTCTTGGTTCGTGTGTCCTTCAAACTCCCACTTTCACTGTTCTTTTTACTTCTTGGGATGTTCGATGACAAAAACATTACAAAAATAATTCTAATAAAGTAAAAAGATATTCATATCTTTCACACACACTTGCAGTGTCTCCCATGTTACTGTACAAAGTCCACATCTCAGTTTCTTCAACATATCTTATATATATATGTGTGTGTAGGCGTCCACCTCCTCTTATTAAAAACTAAACTCTCTAAAACTCCCAAAACATATCTAATGGAGGAGCTTGATTTTTGTTCAAAGACATCTACTCCTCGTCTAAGACTTTTTGGATTCAGCGTCACCGGAGAAGAAGATTTCTCCGAGCATTCGGTGAAACCTAACGAATCATCTAACTCGCCGGAGCATAACGAGTTTTCGGCGGGATCCTCTGGAAGAAGTGGTGGTTGTGTACGAAGCCGAGGTGGAGTAGGAGGAGAACGCAAGTACGAATGTCAGTACTGTTGCAGGGAGTTTGGTAACTCTCAAGCTTTGGGCGGTCACCAAAACGCTCACAAGAAAGAGCGTCAGCAACTCAAACGTGCTCAGCTTCAAGTTACACGAAACGCTGCCGCAAAATACTCTAACGTTGGATCAGCGTCTCCACTTTTACGGAATCCAATGGTCTCCGCCTTTGCTCCTCGGCCACATCACCTATCATCCACCATTTCTCCGCCCGGAGGAGGAGGTTCTTGGATGTATCTTCCACGTGTGTCTCCCTCTCAGCTTCACGTATCGCATGGCTGCGTGATTCAGGACGGCTCTGGTGGGGGATCAGGTACAAATGGGTTCTCGTATGAGTCTGGATTTGGGTTTAACGGCGGTCAGATGAGACACGTTCAGGCACATGGACCGAGACCATTGGTGAATGGGTTTTCAAGAGAAGTGGGATCCACTTTTGATGATGGATTAGGGTTGGATTTGCATCTGAGTCTTGCGCCTGCTGGTCGTTAACGTTTAGTTTAATCATATGCCCCTCTACGTATAGCTCGTGTATATTTTTTCCTACATTTGAGTTTATTTTATTTATTTTAATTTCTGTTTAATTGTACGCCTAAACAATGTTTAGTCTCTATCTATGTTTCCTACCCAAAAGAAGTACATCTCAAATGCTTAACCAACTCGTGAAGAAAAATTCTACAAAGGTTGCTTGTAATTTGTATTGTCCAGACTAGAAATAAACAATAAGACCACAGATGTGAGAACATATACATGAACAATATGACAAAAGTTGTCAGGTATACGAAAATAGACAATGGTTCTTCGATCTAAGGCCATCTTTATCCCGGGGTTATTAGAGGGTTTCTTAACTCAGGGGAGCCCTACAAAAAGAACAATACTTGGATTCACTTTTTGTGGTAAACTTTTAAATTCATCACAATTTTTATCACCAATAAAAATGTCATGTAAGATTAGTAAAAAATGAAACAAAATAAAATGAAAAAAAGTGAGAAAAAAAGACGACGCTGTCATAATTTTTTTCTTCTTATTTTTTTTTTCATGACTTCTTCTTCTTCATCATCCACAAAGTATATTAAAAATTTTGCTTATCAAATTAAAGTTTACAATCATCTACCTATATATTATAGATCTAAATTCTATACATTAAATCTAAACTCAAACACAAATCCTACCTCCTAGACTTTAAATTCTAAAGGAATGAAGTTGAAGTTAACACTAAACCTTAAATCATAAACTCTAAATCTCAAACCTAACCCCTAAACCCAAACTTTTGATTTTGAACTCAAATCTGAAATATTAGAGAAACAGTATCGACGTGTTGCAAAAAAAAAGAGAAACGACATCGACATTAATCCTAAACATTAAATTATAAATATTAAAAATGGAGGACTGTAGACTTTAATTTGACAAACAAAACTCTCAATATTCTCTGTGATGATAAAGAAGAAGAAGCCATGGACAGAAGTCGACGTCTTTTGTTTTTACTTTTTTTTTTTTTTAATGTTTTTTTTATTAATCCTACATAGCACTTTGATTGGTGATAAAAGTTGAGGTGAATTTTAGAGTTCACCAGAGAGGATGAACTCAAGTTTTGTTCCTACAAAAACCATAAATACCGATCACAAAAGTAATGAAATAAAGATCGATTATGGAGGTGTTTTTGCACTATTACACGTGGTGGCTCGCGATTGGTTCGATTTTTAATTATTTTTTTTCAGACAAAAAAGTAAATAAAACTAAGAAATCGTAAAATTGTTTCAGCGTTAAAGATGTTCTAACTGAAGTTAAAAAAAATGTCTAAAATCATATCTAATTAAACATTATTGTAGAAAAATATATGATTATATGCTTCATTATGGTAAAATAACATAATTATAGAAAACGAATCTCGAAAGATACATGAAAATTATTTTTTAAATTAATTATAAAATCATGACATCTTATCATTTATTTTGCTACTAAAATTCCGGCATTGCAGATGATTTAACCGGAAACGACTGATTTCATAGAATAGTAGAAACTTATACACTATACAACTTCATGGGATCTTTAATGTGAAAAACTTTATATCCACCATCTTTAGTGCCCAATAGAATACAAAGTTGGGTATGAAAACTCCTTAAAAGAAATTTCTTCAAGTTTGCTGCAATGCACATTCGACTCGATTACTCACTAATCTAACACAACTTGGTTGGAAATTTGATGATGTAGAGATCATCTGGCCAATATTAGTATCATCTAGACTTTTAGCAAATCATTTTTGGCTATTAGATCACGGAAAGCCCTTGTGGTTATACTGGAAACCGAAGTATTAAACTTGTAAACATAACATAAGTTCGGTATTACGTATGAGCAATGTGCATGCATAAAACGGATACGGTCCGAAAGATACTAGCTAGTTGTTAATTAAATAGTTGTATATGTTTGTGCTAAAGTAAATATACTATATGTCATAAATTAAAGGCTATGATTTAAAATGCAATCACTTGTATAGTGGAGGAATCTTACGCTAAGCTGGCATTTAACAGGAGAAATACATTTCAAATGAATGAGGATGTGTATTACCAAGAAAATAACAGTTCTTTTTATCACAAAATGTATGACGTAACATTTTGAAATATTACATGTCGCACAAGCTTAGGTTGAGAGTCCGGATACCAGAATTAAGATGATAAAATTATTATAGCCTACTACTCCATTTCAAAATGTTTCATGTTTTAGAAATTAAACACATTAAAAAAACATCTAAAATTTTGATTATAAATATATTCTTTTTATATTGATTATTTCCCATAATTTTTAACCAAAAAACAATTCAATAAACATAATTATTTTTTTAAAGTTTACAGTTTATCATTATTATTTAATAAAAAATGTATGGAAAATATAAAAATGTATCTTTTAGAAACAAATATTTTTTTCTAAACATAGATATTTTTGTAACAGATGGAGTTTATGATATCTTAATATGTAGGGAGGTAGGCCAGCGCATTTCATGTCTTAACATCCAACGGGATCCTAGTCACCATACCCCCAATAATTTATATACAAGACACAAAGTATCTTGTTTTAGAAATTTTAATAATGCATAGCCGCATCTATATTATATAGTTTTGTTTATATGTTTATGAGTTATGGGAGTTGGGGCAGGTGGGCAGTAAGATTTTGTGCTCAAACTTAAACAAAAGGTTAGGAAGTACTTTTAAACATTGATTGGTTGGAGAATTAGAGGAATTGATGGATCAGTTTTAAGTTCGGTATCAGAAACACTCCACGAATGTAGACACCTACTTTTCTAACACTTCAAGATATTGGCGCGCGTTTACATAGTTGCGATGGAGCTTACTATCACAAAACATGTGGACTGGTACGTAACTTTTTTTTCTTGTTTTTGATTTTTTTGGTACTTTTTTGCTCATTTTTTTCGCGAGTACATTCGGTTTCCCCTTGAAAAAAATCCCACAGCATTTCAAAAAGAAAAAAAAATCGCAAAAGCTCTTTGATACCGTTTAAGGTGCTACGTGGCCCTCTCAGGTCTCAGCTTTGACTGAGTCCGCTAATCCAATGCGTCTAGGTTATTATCAGGTAAAATGAATACAAACCCCAAATGATTTGGTGTCAATGAATACAAAAAGAACTGATGTTAATGAATCTATCATACGTATTACCCTAGGGAGTAGAAACCCACTTCCTTGGTGTTGGTCTGGCAAACTACATACATGCGCATATCTGTAGAAGGTACCCTTTTGGAGGGGAAACTTTTGTTCAGAGTCCCGAAACGTGTTCTTTTGCTGCATCATGTGTCCTCTTTAAGGAATCATCAAAGTACCCATCACACCATCAATCATGCAATGTATATACCCTAATCTAAAAGACGCGCACTAAGTTATAACTAGTTGTCAGAAAAAAAATAAGTTAATTATAACTCTTGAGGATGCGTCTAAGTTTTGCTTTTGCTTTACCACTCTGACCACTACGCATTATATATTGCAATATACTCTTATATCCGTACGATATGAAACCAAATTATTGAAGAAACAACGCATTCATATAGACATCCCCCACTCTATACAAAAACTAAAGTTAAAGAAGACAATGATTCATATTATACTTTTTTACAGTTAGGACTGTAGTTCATATTTTAATTAGACATAGCAATACCAAAATCTCGAGTACCATGTGTAAAATGTTAGATATACACGCAAAAGAAAGTCTAGCGTTTGGTATGGTGTTCATCACAATTAAGGTCGGATTGTATGTCGAAGTACTGCATTTACTATAAGAGTTATTCTTGGGTTCACCCCCTAGGGTGAACCTTAAGATTCATCAACCAATAGAAAATTGTCATTTTAGATCCGGTATCTTTTAATTAAGGAAACCAAATAATTTACCAAATTATATTACCTTTTCAAAATAAATAAAACTAATATATTAAAAACGAATTAAAAATTAAAATTTTAATATTATCAACAAAACACTAAACCCTAAACTCTAATCCTTAACCCTAAATCCTTGGGTAAATCATAAACCATTGGGTAAACATAAACCCTTGGAAAAACACTAAACATATAGATAAATTATAAACTATAAATTTTAAACACTAAACACTAAATTTTAAAAACAAATCTTATTTTTAAAAAGATAGTCTTTATTTTAGAACTGTTTGTTATTTATTTAATCTTTTTTTTTAAAAAACATAATATAATTTGGTAAGTTATTTTGTTTCCTTAATTAATATATTATTTTGTAATATTATTTTTTTAATTCGTTTTAATATAATGTATTATTGTTTTAAATTTGGTTTTAATATATTAGTTTTATTTATTTTAAAAACATAATATAATTTAGTAAGTTATTTTGTTTCCTTAATTAAAAGATACTAGATCTAAAATAACAACTTTCTATTGGTTAGTGAACCTAAAGGTTCACCCTTGGGGGTGAACCCAAGAAAAAGTCTTACTATAATTAATATGTTTGCTAGCATATTGCAATATATTTTTATCATGCATCTTTTGAAATTAACTCAAACAGAGCCTCGTCTATATCTTTTACAAAACCATAGCATGTGTAAATGTTTTTTTTCTTTAATGATGTTTGATGCAAACAAGAACACTAAAAACTTATGTCCTTTTCAAAGATTTAACATAATACTTAAACATATAAACTTAGATAAACGCTAGCTAAAATAAAAACCAATAATAGTGGTCGACTGATACCAATTATATGCATATGCTATAAAAACAATTTGGTTGATGGTGGATGACCGGGAAGCAAGGGCCAGGTCGTTTGTGTGGGGGTCCTTGACATATGTTTCGTCTCCTTTCCTCTCCTTTCCTTTCCCTCTGCTTAGACACGACGAAAATAATTTTGGGTTCACAAGAGAAAATATGTTATGGTTGTTTACTTCAACATATAGTACAAATTTGTATTTCATTTTCTTATGTTTTATGCATACATAAGATTCAAAACAGCGAAGTCAACAGAAACTAACCCCTAATGTGGAGGTAAGGTAATCTCAAAGTACATTGAAGGTTTTGGTATGTAGGTTAGAGACAAGCACTAAGAAACATGTTGCGTGGAAAGTGATAAGACATGAGAAAGAAGAACACTTCCTAGGGTTTGCCTTTCGTTGGACGTGAAATATGGAAAGAGAAGAAAGATGCTATGGGCGTTTGTCGAAGTCTCGTTGGTTGCCAGTACATTGTATATCCGAAGAAAGTTCTTTTCCTGCTAAACCTTTTGCAATTATGATGTCGATGGAGCAATTCAATATAGGATAAGAATAAAGTACTAGATCTTGTCGGGATAAGCCTTTTTCCCTATTTTTATTTCAGATTCTCGTTGGATTATGATTAAGTACGACGAAGTTACATTTACTCTGAATTTGAAATCGACCCAAATGACCTTTCATACGTTCTAAAACGTTATTGACTCATTGCTGGATAAGTTGATCTAGTACCTAGTTGTTATTATTGCAATGAATTAGAAGGTGAAGCAATACAATTTTTTGAGGTGTCAATGTACTAGTCATGAAATACTACATGGAGTAACACAAGAAGTCATAAAGTTTGAAGAGGTGGAATTAAAGTATGGACCAGTCTAAATGATAAAAATAAATATCGAGGTAGTTTATGAGGAAAACGGTATTTTGGAGAGAAAATTGGAAGCTAAAGAAGTTATCTTTTCTCTCATGAGGATTTTCTTTTTCTTGGTATAAAAAGAAAAATGGGAATTCACAAGGAGATTTGTAGATTCTTACTTGTGGAAGGTTTGACATGTCGATCTATTGAGGACAAAACATCATTGTATGTTCTTAACACAGTATAAAAGAGCTTTGCAAAATAGGGATTTTGGGTTTCTTTATAAGGAAGCAAAACACTATGGGGATAAAAAGATTTCACTGAGAGGTTCATAGGTTGTGTATAGATCCTTGAACATGAGATGGTAAGTCAAGGCATATCTTGAACTTATTGAAAGATTGTTTCAGGTGATACTTGTAAGAGCATTGAATAGATTAACTAGTTATATATATATTCTGTAAATAATTTCCTTATGTTTTATGTGTTGTGTTTCTTGTTGTGTATATATATATATATATATATATATATATATATATATATTCTGTAAATAATTTCCTTATGTTTTATGTGTTGTGTTTCTTGTTGTGGTTAGTCCTTACACTTTCACTAGTTATCCCAGTGAGCAATCTTTTTCCGTTCGATTTTATCACATTAATTAATCGTATTTAGGCTCCCAAGAAGAATCTATATGACTTCAACTCACATGGGGTGTAATGTGTGTTCGTTTTTGTTCATTTCTTAGTCGTTTTGGTCCACATGAAAGACATCCTTTTGCAGTTGAAGAGATTCGAGGACCCAAGATAACTTAAAAGAAAAGTGCACGTACGTCTTCTACATACATACATCATGTAACATATGATTAATTATGAAGACACCCGAAGTGGACTAGCGTACGAGACTGTCCTACCACTACCAGTTTCAGAACACATCACGACGTAAAAGTTGGTTAACAAAAATTTCTGAGTCTGGCTCTTGTCGATCTCTCATTCGTTTGCTTTATTACCTCTTTCTTTTTTTCTTTGTTTTCTTTTCACCATCGCCTGCTGCATGTTGCATACTATGCATAGCCTCGAATAATATATAGATCGACTCTATGGAAGTGCAACAATTGGAAGGCCCAATAAAATGGCTAAGAATAAATAGATCTAGACCCATAAAAGAGTCACTTATAATACAAAATGGCCAACAATTTAGGGCGCCCAGCATGCCCAATATTAAGTGTTTCAAAATTATGATGTGATATGGGCCATATGGCCGACCATCTAAACCTAAATTGAGATATAACTAAATACCCAAATACAGCAAAATAATGACTCTCCACCATCTCATATATGAATGGGAAAAAATTGATAATACAAACATGACGTGAAACATGAAAAAGAATACAAAATAAACGATAATGATTTTTAAAATGTATTATAACTGTAACATACCTAACTCAAGATCCAAAATGAAATTTTTAGGTTCAGCTTTGATTTGAGTTACGTCTTATATGATAAATAAATCAAGGATTAGTTCTATTTGGTACCTATATAATAAATAGAGAACATGTAATATCATGGTTGAGACTCTTATATATCGTGGCTAGCCTAAATATCTTGTAAGCCATAAAATCATTCGATTTTTGATATTAAGCAGAGTTAAGTGGTCCAAGAAAATTTTAGGCGAAATTAGGCAGTTCTAAGCGGCTGGTATTCAATACTCATTTTATGGTCAGTAATACATTTTCTTTTCTATTTTTATTGTCAAACTTTTATCGGCCTCGACTAAATAAAATTGACCCAAGACCGGTAATGGGCATATTCAAGTAAAATATTGGTGTATCCTTTTTTTTATCCCAAATATTTTGTAAAACCAAAAAGAAAAATCAATATGAAGACCTTATAAAAAAACATTGGTGTGTACTTTGTTGAATTTGAATGAATGATCTACGTCTAAACAAATGTGTTGTACTAATAATCCTTGATAAAAAAAATCTGTACAACAAAGACATAACAAAACAAAACATGTATTTCCACACCATAGCTATCATATAGTAACAAATATAAACATTTTTTCAGTTTCATCCTAATCGCACACCAATTAAGTATAAGAATCTATTTTTACACAATCGAAAAGTTTGAGATCCGTTTCCACACAAACCACGATTTTGCATGGTTTTAATAATTTATGACATGAATCGATAGGAAACCAGTTCATATCGGTTGATACTGGTATAACCCGACCCAAATAAAGATCCGAATAAGAATCGATTTAAACCTGAACCGAAAACTTTTTAAAACCCTCAAAATTGATTTCATACTTTTAGAACCCTAAAATATAAAAATTCAGAAAAGATATTTCGTTTCCCAGACTCAGGAAATATGAGTAATGAATCTGGAAATTCGAGTGGAGTCTCTACAGCCCGAGGAAGAGTTCATGGTGTGCGGAAGAGATGTTGGTGTGGAGAATTACTGCCACCTTGATGTTAAATTCAACTGCAAATTTTTACATGAAATACTTTGTTGTGCTTTTGCGGCGGAAAAAAAGATTATTTGACTGAAACTGAGTGGAAGAGTTATGTTCTTCGCGACGTTTTTCATGGGAGAAACAAAGATTAACGCTTTAAAGTTTGAATTGGTTTAACTCGGGTTTAATAAATCCAATTAGTTTAATCGGGTTTATATTCTCTAATCAAGTCGTTTTTCGTTTAAATAGGTTTGTCATTTGTTAATTTAGGGTTTATGGAACACTTACTAACTTTAAACCGCCAAATCATGGTTTGTATGTATACGGGTTATGAACTTTACGATTGTGTGGAAATAGGTTTTTATACATAATTGGTGTGTAATTATGACGAGATTGAAAAAGTGTGTACATTTATTACTATACGATAGTTACGAATGGGAAATACCTCGTAAACAAAACACAGTTAAACATTTTGCGTATTTGGAAGATGAAGATTCAACATTTACTGTAAGCCCAAAATACAGTGGAAACGTTAAGGCCCAAAATAAAGTGGAAACGTTAAGACCCAAAATAAACCCTCGCCTCTTGGAGAAAGAGGAGACGACACAGTGGGTTAAGACCTACGGTTCCGATGAGAGGTCAAACAATCAGACGGTTGTTACGTAGATAAACCAAAACCAAATGCGCCAGGAACTCGCGGTGCATTTTAGCAAAATCTCTAAGTCATTTACCGAAACTACCCTCGCACCCACCTTAGAATAACCAAAATAACATGAACACTGTTCATATATATAAGAAGAAAGATTCCGTTCTCTTCTTCCCCAAAATCCAAAAATCGAAAGCAATCGAGAAAGAGAGAGAGATTGAAAAATTTCGTCTGTTTAAGTATCAGCGGCGGTTTGACGACAGAGGTGAGGCGGAGCAATGGTGTTTCCCGGTGAGGAAGAAGAAGAAGAATACACGAATAAGAAGAAGAGTCTCCACAATTTCTCGTTCACGGACTTGAAGTGGGGCGTTCAGCGTAACCTAAGGTGCGCGAAGATCGAATCCGACGGTGGCTCCCCCGTCGTCGATCAAAGACTCCGACGCCGATCCTCGCCTCCCGAAATCGTCGAGGATCGGAGCCGAGAGGAAGGGATCAAAGAGGATTACGAAGAAGAGAAGACGACGACGAGGAGCAAGAAAGAGGGGGAGGTTTCTCCGCCGTGGAATTTGAGGAAGAGAAGAGCGGCGGCTCCGATTAGAGATTCCGGCGGGAATAATCAGAGAGTGAGGCCCACCAAGTTTAACTTGAGGCTGACGAAGAAAGAGGTGGAAGATGATTTCGTGGCGATGGCGGCCCACGGGCCATCACGACGGCCCAAGAAACGGCCCAGAAACGTTCAGAGACAGATCGATGTAAAAAAGTCCAAAAAGTCCCTACCCTACCTTTTCTTTTAATGCTTAGTTTTTTTTTTAAAAATTCTGATTGTTCTACTTGGATGTAGTCGTTGTATCCAGCTCGTTATTTTGGTCGAGTTACGGCAGATATCTACGATGTCACAGACGCAGCCGAGAACGGAAAGGTGATCATCTTTTTCACAAGTTTTTGATTTTATATTTTTTTTTTGTAACTGTTTGCTAATATTTGCTTTTACTAAATTCTGCAGAAATGATGAAAGTTTCATGGCTTTTTTATTTTGCTGACTTGTGGGAATCTCTTGAAGTTCGGGAGTGTTGATCAAATCAGAAGATGCTTTTTGATCAGTTTATGTGGCTAGCTGAACAAAGATATGGGTGAAGTTAAGTAAGGTGCTGATGTAATTAGAAGATATTCTTTGTTTCAGCATATCAGGCAACGAACAGTCTATCAATAAAAGGATGAACATTTCACCAGAACTTTGCCTTTTTGTGTGACTATCCAACCTCTATAGGATTAGACCGTTACTCTGTCGTTCTGCTTGTTGATTGATGCGTTCCTTTGAATTTTTGTGACTAACGTGATTCCATTTTCGCTTGATCAAGACACAAGGAGAGAAAACTTGTGCGCGTGTGTGTGTGTGTGTTTGGCCGTGTGATGATTCTTTTTAGTGCATTCTATATTAGAAGCTGGGTCGTCATCCATATTTGCCAAAAGCGTGTAACGGTCAATGGTTCAAGGAGTGTGTGCTAATACGAAAAGTGGACTAGTTTGTTCCGTGTGTGGGACTTTTCGTTTTCCCGCGTTTTGATTGTTTCTCTCAGCCTGAGACTCGCTCTCCACCCGAAGCACTGATCAAAAGAAAAAGGGAATCAAAATCATAAGAAAAAAAACTATCATTTTATAACTCTCAAGTCTAGATGCTAACGAATAACGTCGGATATCGAAAGATCAAAAGTATACAAACTTTCATCTCTCTTTTTTTTTAATATCTTTGTAGCTAGAGCTTTCCAACTCAAATGCTTGTGACGTTCTATTTTTGTTTACTTATACATTATCTTATTTTATAAATTTACTTACACGTTAATACTAATATTCCGCTCTCTAAAATTTTACTCCGAATATCAAATCAAGCGCTACGCCTCGTTCGTCAATTATTGTTGTTTTGTTTAGTTTTTTTTTTTTTTAAATACAGACAAGACTCACATGCTGTCTAATCTTCACAAGTTCTGTCGATTATTCCAGTATTAACTTATTACACAACGACGAGTAAATCTTTTTTTATAAATACATTTCCCTCTCCGGCCACAACAGACAAAAGATGGTTTCATAATCTTGTCTTCCTGTTCGCCTTTCCATTACATAGTGAACCAATGCTGAAACATCCGTCGGCTACGTTCGAGATGAACCCCGGCGGTGGGAAATTTAAGACTGGACTTACTCGAACTCCACCGTTTCCGTTACCGAAACTGTTTCTGGCTAGTGGTTTCTTGTAAGGGCCTGAAGCTGAGAGCGAAGACGATCTTCTAAGAGACGTTTGTTTAGGAAGATTTTGAGTTTTGCGAGGATGGTAAGTTTCCTTGGGTGGCAAGTTAGGTTTAGGGCTTAGAGCTGAGCCTGTGGAGTTGCTTCGTGAGAGGAAAGAAAGCGATCTGATTAGCCCTTTGCTGTTTCGGCTCTTGTCGTAGTTCAGACTTATGCTTCTTTTGAACTGCAAGAACAACCCCTTAGGCTTGTCTTCATAATCAGATTCAGGATTCAACAGAAGCTCTTTGAGTCTCATGATCTTCTTTTCTGGTGCAGAGGAAGAGGATGAAGATGAAGATGACGATGATGATGATGAGAGTGAAGCTGATCTTTGAACCCTAAAGGCTACTTTCTTGATCTGGACGGGAAGAATCTTGCCATCGGAGAAGAGTTCATCGGCTGGAGATACTTCTTGAATAGGACAACTAGAGCTAAAGCAGAAATCCAACTCCGAATCTGGATCAAGAAGTTTAGAGTCTAGTCTGACTTCACCGTCAGTTGAGTCAAGATCATAGGAGAAAGAGTTTCTTGGGCTGATGCTAGAACCAGGAGCCTCCGAGCAGCAAACGTCAATAGCCATAACCTACCTACGCTCTCTTTAATCTGCCTTCTTCTTGTATCATTCAAGAGCGAATGCTGCCCGGGAAAAGACTAAAGATGTCTTAATGATTTGAAAAGATTATTTTGAAGTGAAGAGTGTAAAGAAAAAAAAACGAAGTTTCTCAAGTCAAAAACGGCAGCTTCAACGTCTCTTATGTAGATGTTGTCTTACTAAGAGAAGAGTAGTATGAGGAGACAATAGGTGATGGAAGGATTAATCAGGTGTTGTTTACCCAATTAGACTATTAGTTTCTCACAATAAAACAAAAAGAAACAGAAGAAATCCAACTAAAGCAAAGATAAAGGAGGAGGTAAATAAGAAAATAAAACAGCAACGTCGAGATTTTGATCTATTATCTCAATTCAATATAAAAAGAGACCCATTATATTTGTCCTCGTTCGTAGAAGATGCTTAAATGGTAGCTGTGCAGTTATGCGACATAAATTATTGTTGGTGTGGTGGGCATGATCCATATAAAACAAATGATATATTCAATAACTGTAAATGATGAGTCGAATCTAATCAACTTTATAGTTAATTTGATTAACTATTTGAAAAGTGAGAAAATTATATACTATTGTTTTCAACCTTTGAGTTGATTATATTTACGTTTTAAAAATCAAAAATGTGTCCCACGAATACACTGAAAGTCGATCGCTTTGAAGTCAGTGAATACTGAATAGTAAAACTATACAATAAAAAGAGCATTCATTTTTGCTTTTAAATTTTTTTTTGTCAACAAGTGTTAATTTTCAGTTCGGCATATAATTTTGAAAAAAGTTATAATATATCACTAAGAGCATCATTATTGGTAGTTTCTCCTTCTTAATTTCTCTATGTGTATATCTCTATTATATATGTGTATGTAATGATGAGATTTTTTGGTTTAAGAGAAACTCAACCAAAAGTTTCTTATTGAGAAATTTTTGGTTGAGTTTCTCTTAAACCAAAGAATCTCATCATTACATACACATATATAATAAATACATACATATATATATATTTGGAGAAACTATGAGGGAGAAACCCTTCTGTTCATAGATTACCTTTCTGTTGGAAATGACATCTGATCATATTGTCTGTTTATGAATCCAAGTAGTACCACAATTATTAATAGCGAGAGAATCATTTGATGATACATTGTACTTGATCATTGCCATCATATATGTTATATATATATATATATATATATATATATATATATATATATATCTTTTTCATTGCATAGACAAATGTCAAGGGCAGTAATTAATTCCACTTAGGCAAATTTAGCTGCATACTATAATTAGAATTTAGTCAGCAATGCATGTTTTCTGGTTTGAAGTATTGCATTTGCAGCTAGAAATTCGCCACTGATCTGAATTTTTCTAATATATGGTTTAAGATTTAAAATTTGATGTAAATGAATACATGTACTCAATGATCTGATCAATCGTTGGATCAATAATAGCACCCAAGTATAAATTAATACTTATTGTAGGAGACACCATTATCAGTGATAATGAAGAGGAGGCAGGAGATGTTTCTGTGGATTAGTTGAATCAACAATTCAACATAGATCACATCACTAGACAATAATATAATCGTTATCTTTTAATTATATAAATGCAACTATGGGACATGTGCTTTAGGGTTCGATCGATCGGATCTCTAATGTCGTACAAGATCTAAAAAAACATGCATGCATCCTCGATTTTCTTTTTGATTTTAAATTGATTTTGGTTCGAATAGTAATCATGGTTGTTTTTGTGTAAAAATGAAACGCAAAATTAGTTTTTAATCAGACCATTTCGTTTCCCCATTCGAAATAAAACCAATATTTAGAACTGAATAGGATATTAAACCAAGAAAAAAGTAAACCGAGCTCGCTTCTTCGCTTATATTTAGATGCATTTACGTGAAAAGTGCACACTAAAACTTGTCAAGCCCAAGAGTCTGATCCATTCTTATCTCTCTTACAAAACTAAGGGTTTATGGGTAACAAATTTGATAGAGGGTTGGATTAGCCATGTTAAGTCGAGCCCATTTTACATCCATGATGGTGGTGACAAATTGTTGGTTAGTCATTTGAATTGTAAAAAAAATGAAAGATGCTATTAAATATGTATACATTGAGTTTTGGGTATCTTGATCGACGAAATTCGACACCAGCGATGATGTTGTAACCTTGTGACTGCATGATATATATGTATATTATGTTTCATCAGTTTTAAGCAGATGTACTTTTCAGCGACAGTTCTGCGTTCATATGTAGTATATACGAGGGAGCCGTTGATCCGGTGGGAGGGGCCATGCATATGTAGATCACCAGGTTAAACAAAACTAGTTTTAATCTGATAGAGGATTCTTCACTGCAGCAGAATGATGATTCGGCTTGTCTTTTTTTCCTCTAAAACTCTTTTTATTTCCTCCTCTAAAACTTGGTTCCATTTAATTGCGCATAAGGTGTTTCAAGTTTCAGTTGACATGCTATAGCACGGTTCACCTCTTGCTACCAAAACCAAAAACCTTCATCTGTATCTCTCAAAGTTTCAGTTGACGCACGTACATATTCTTGCCTGTGTTTTTATTTCATCTTGAATTAAAGTACGCTAAAAGTCTTTAGTCAACAATGCAAGCTCGTCAACATATTCGAACCATAACCATTGGATATCTCTTTCTCTATCTGCGACTTACAATAGTGTGATGTTGATAGTTACTGTCCTACAAAGTGGCCGAAAGCTTTGTGGTAGAGAGACTAAAGAGAGTTTAGTCTTTTCACGCATTTGATTTTGATTGACTCAAAAACATTGAAAGAGATTGTTGTTGTATATGCTCGCTCCTTTTCTTTCTGTTATGCTTTATATTTACATTATTTAATGTACATTACTCAAAAGGTTTAATAATTGGCTCGACGAATCTGGATTTCTTTTTGTATATGAATATGCTATATGGAGAATCTGAAAAGCACATTGAAATATTACTGGATTTAGGAGGGAATAAGGTGCTTGTTGCTTTTGGAAGTTAAGGATAAATGGATAGTACTGCTCACAATAAAATAGTACTCTTTCACTAGGCTGGATTCTATGCTCTACATGTGTGTTAGTGCATATGGCATCAGTATCACTTATCTTCTTATATTCGTTTTAGATTTTTTGAGGTGGGACAGTATAATTTTCAAATGATTTGATTATGTCTAAAGAATTAAACCTACAACATTAAGTTCTTCTCCCAAAATATTGGTCTGATTGGCAAAAAAAAACTTTTTCTTTCTTGGGCTATTGCATATATACATTTTATAATATTGTACTCAGTTCATGAGTTAGTTACATATTTGAATCTTGCAAATCTTCAAAAATGCACGTGCCAGTATCCACATTCGATATGTTAGATATGAGGTTGGTTCACTATTCATGTCTTAGGTTTGACTAAATTTGATTTTGAATAAAAAATAGTTATGGAAGTGATGATTTTGATTTTGTTCGAAGAATGTGAACTCGGAAACATGGAACAAGAAAATGAACACATAAGTTGGAGTAATATACGGGTTTTACATATAACATGTAACGTGTGGTTGTAGGATTTGGTGCCAATTTAACACTGTTTGATTTGAGAGATGATCATAACTTTTGTTGTAAATATGTCTTGTTTCATGAACCAAAACAGCTGGTCTCTTTAGTTATTTTATCTTCTTCAAACAGTTATCTTGAACTTTGACTTCTCTTGTCTTTTTACACATTAATACCTCCATAGTTAATGAACATTTGACTATACAGTATACTGGCTCCACCTTACTCATGTCTTTTCTCAAGTTTAATAGCCTCTAATGAGTTTTATTTGAGGTTAGTACCAGTTTAGATACTAACCCGTTATAGCCGACACAATAAAAGAAATTATATTCGTCGCGTAGCATCTACGTTTCCTAGCTTGATTCGACTATCAATGTTAAAACACTTTATTATTCAGAATACTCGATTTACATGCAAGAAAATCCGTGTATCATTCCAAATAGTTACATGAAACACAAAACCAATTGCGTACTAATGTGTGTGGTGTTTCGTTCTTGACCTCTCAAAAGTGCATCAATGTTTTTCCAACTTTTAGTGGTACCTTTGGGTTCAAATTATTGTGGAGTTTCTATATATACTTATGAAAGGCTTTTGCAGTGACCTCCAATAATTTGATCTCTTTAACAGGACTTCTCCAAAGCCACCACCTTTCTCTATCATTTTGGTTGAAGCTCTTTTGGAACACGCTTTTTTGGGATAGTAATAATAATATATAATAATGGGCCATTTGTCTTTATTATCATATATTGAACTTACATTGGACATAGCTGGTGCAAGCAAAAGTAATTACCAAAATATAGACATTATTCTTTTAAATTTTATTGACTCTACAAGTTAATAATGAGTGCAATCCAAATCCATCATGTTAATTATCTCTTGTATATCAACAAGGACTTGTTTTAATGTGCAATATCTTATCAAATGTTACAATCAGTACTTCGTTTAACTTTTTCTTTGGTTGCACAGAAACGATATATGTCAATCAAACTCTCCTGTAATATCGTCAACTTTGCACTTAAACATCTTCCAAAATAAGACATCAATTTTGGTGAAGAGACAGATTATTATGTCCTTGAATTATCACCTATCCGGCCCCCATAATCTTTTTTGTAAAGAAATTGGATAGAGTCACTCCCAACTTTTGGATTCTTTCACCAGTTGAGGTAAGATTAGATATGTTCTCCTTTCACTAAGATCCACATAAGTCTAAAGAATCACGAGAAGAGACTACTCTATCCTATTTACCCACAAGCTTAGTCATGTATAAACTTGACATGATTGATAGTGCATGTATAATAAGTAAAAAAGTATGTCCGTACATATAGTATGAACAAATCGGCTTAATAATTATATTGCAAACAAACTTAATAGTACAAATTTGACATGAATCGAAAGACTCACAGCAAACAATCATCTATAAAAATATATTTTACAACATTTTTTTAATATATTTAACAACATTTGCTCATGAACTAAAATGAAAATATATTATTAATAATATGAAGTGAAACCATGGTAGTGTGGGCTCCACCCTAAGCATCTCTTGACTGACTTAATAATCACTCCCTAAACTGCCAAATGTCATCCATATTCCACATGGGATCTTGTGTGACATTTTCGTACTCTTCCGCCACCTGGCATTCTGTTGATATGTTTGAATTTCCCATGTAATAGTATTCCTCCATCTCTGGAATATATCCGCTGAGGTCTTGAGAAGCATTGTCTTCATGGTAACACATGGAACCATCGATGATTGTGTTGTGATCCATAATGTGTGGAACTGTCGTGAGATCAGGCATGAAAGCAGAGCTCGAAGAAGAACCGTCCATGTTGCTCAAACACGGGTTCTGACACGAGGAGTCTGTATATGTCTGTGTACTCATGGATTCGAATGATTGAGTTGGAGGGAGAAGATAACTATTGTTATTGTTGTTGTTATTGTCATTGTTGTTGTTGTTGTTTTGGGGACAACCATAAGTAGTGGATGAGTTCTGCTCCATCTTCTCGATTAATCTAGGGACCCAGAAACTACGAACAGCGTCAAAGAACTTGTCGCTATTAGATTCGATGTTGAGCTGTCGAGCTTGCTTCTGAACTCTCGTTCTCCAATAGTTCTTGATCTCGTTGTCCGTTCTTCCTGGCAAGTACTGTGCAATCTTGGACCACCTTATTTAAGACACAAGTTAATAGATATTGTTCAATGGTCAGGAACGTTTTGGTAATATAAAAACAAGGCTTGATGATGAGTTTCCAGAGTGACGCACCTATTACCCCATTTAGAGTGGAGCTCGAGTATCAAAAGCTGTTCTTGGGGAGTTAGATTCCCTCGTCTGATGTCAGGTTTCAAGTAATTCAACCATCTCAATCTACAACTTTTTCCGGTTCTCTTCACCCCTGTTTTCATTTTTTCGAGAAGACAAAGACAGTGATTATAGTAAAAATATTATTATCAAATAGTAAATAAAAAGAGTGGTCTTAGTTAATTACCAGCACATTTGGCAGCGAGATTCCAACGCCCTTCACCGTTATGGAGAATGTAAGTGGTGAGAAGAGTGTCTTCTTCAAGAGTCCAGGGCCCTCTTCTAAGCTCTGCTTCTTCACTTTCTTTGAAGGTCTTATTCTTCAATGAATTTTCCATTTTAAATAAGTATCAATTTCCTTGCAAATTCTATTTATGTGTTGTATATTTTGGGTTTGTAAGAGCTATGCATGCATGACTCTGTGTAGAGAGAAACGAATGAGAGGCTTTTTAGTGCTTTGAGAAGTGAAAGTGAATCCACAGGTTCTTGGGAATTTATAGACCGGTGGTATTGGAAAGTGTTCTTACTTTAGCCATCAGTTTTGCTTTTTCCCAATGAAGAATTTAAATGTCACACGTATTCAACTCCGTTTAAATATCCCTTAATTAGCTTCTCGGTTTAACTCATAAAGGATACTGTACGTGCTACGTTTGTGAGAAACACTGTAGTTGACAGCCGAAGCCCCCATTTCTCTCTCTGACGCGCTTACCAAGACGCTCGTGTTTCTTCGACGCCGGTAGAGCGAGAGCTCACCGGCGTCGCCTCTACTCAATCTCGGTCATTGTTTTTCTTGCTACAAGTCAAAGCTCTCGTTCTGTCATTTATTCTGCCTTTACTCAATCATTTGTTCTGGATCTAGAGTTTTTAAAACTGGAGAAGACCTTTGTGGTCTCTGCTCGGGTTTTGGAGACCACCGGAACTGCTTTTTTCACCAGGGACTCCTGGAAACGCGGTACAAAGACCACCTCTCCCCACCTCGACCCACGGAAGGGATGGCTCTCTCTCTGCAACAGACCTGCAACTCGCTCTGCTTGCACAAATGGGGCCTCACTTCACCTCATTTCCATCTCTGAGTTCAACCTTCCACTGCGCTCCAGATCTGAGAGGAGTCCCATGGATTTCTTTAGATCTGAGCTACTCTCAGATAAAGCTGAAATCTCAGACTTAAAGAACGCCTCAAACCACCGCAGCTCTTCAACTTCATGTTACAAACGGGATTCCGTATTTCTTATCGAGTGCTGCCCAATTCCCAACTTTTCGATCCTCACAGTCCCTTCTCCTCCATCTTGCGCCACCACCCTTCATCCCGCCGACGAGGTGTGCCCTAATTCCGCCGCACGTACACTGCTATGCAAGTTCAGATCCGTTGAACGTGATGCTGACATCAGCCCTTCCACTTCCTCTATTTGGGCCAGGCCCAAGTCATTTACAAAAGGTGTCAGCCCTTTCTCTATTTTTCAAAATATTAATTTGAAAGTGAGGTCCAAGCCCAGAAGTTATCTTTTGCTTTTGGTTATATTTAATAGTTTTTCAATGAGTCTCGATGGATTCACCGAACCTTTGATCCAAACTATTGTGAACGCAACGTTATATCCTTCGATTCAGAAGCGATCTTTATTTTTGTGGTTGCCAGTGGATTCACCAGTACCACCATCTAAGACTTTCTCCATGAGAAGAGTCGTCTCTCCTGCTACAAAGCAGATGAAGTTGTCAAAATCTCTAACCGTTTTGTTATCTTGTGGAGCGGTCCGTACGGGGCCTGAAGATGCAACGGATTTCGTTTCGACGATATTCCGAGGTGTAGATTGTCTATCAACGTCACGACTTAATGTGACTAAGTTTCAACTTTCCGGCTTTGCTGTGAACCTTACTTCGACGCATTCGAGTTTTACTCAGAATTCGTTGTCAATTTATCCAAGAGGTCTCTCTACTTTTATCTTTTATGTTTTAGTGTCGCTTTGTACTGTTAGTGGAGCCAGAATTACTCCTTCTTCAAATTGTAACCCGAATATTTAAGTTTTAATGAAAGTGGTGTTTCAAAAAAAAAAAAAAACTCATAAAGGATACTTTTTTTTTTGGTAACAAACTCATAAAGGATACTCCATTGTTAAATAAAACGGATTAAGATAGATAAAATTACTGTACTGGTTGTGTTTGGTGATGAATATTGGTGGTGTTTTATGCAGTTCAAAATACTGTATTTCTCGAGCTACGTACTATATATACAAAACCCAGTTAGTATACATAACACATCCGAGTATGATTTCTCAAAGAACTACCTATAATTGCAACTGTTGTGAACGGCTGCGAATTATCAGAGAGAACAAAACGAATTGAGGCAAATACCCGTTTAGGATTTCTTATTATTGTGTGAATGAATAATTTACAAACCCTTAGACCCATATTTATACAAGCCCCAAAAACCCGATTTCCTTTTCCCAATAGAATAAATACAATAGAAAAAGTAAATTTTCTAAACCGAAAAGGCATACCGTACCGACCAACGAGTGCTGGGCTTTTACTGGTGCACAGAAATTTAAGACACATAGATGCAACAGCAACGAACCATATGTTTGATGAGAAGCAATAAACATGCTAAAAAGTATAGAATAATAGAATGTATCGATACACTTTCATTTGATGATGGAAAAAGGAATAGAATTTGGTGACTTAACTATATGGATTAGATGTTCACGTGGAAAGAATATATATTTGGAACCGAATCTTGGAAGAAGATGAAGAAGTACAGTTTAAATTCTTAAATTAATTAACTTCAATGGAAAAGTTTGCAATAGTAACTCGTGATTAATGTTTCCTTACATTATGCCAAAGAATTTATGTTTAACTCTTACATCCCCTACTTTGTAATATGCTAATCCACGTGATACATTTCCTGAAATTTAAGATTAGATCTAGTTTATATTCTTTCTGTTTCATATTAAGTATCGTTGCATAGAAAATTGTTTATTACAAATACAAATAAGTGTTATTTTAACATTTCAATGTATAATTTATTAACTTTATTTTTCATTTTATTTTTCTGTTAGTTGAAATATGAGTGGTTGTATATGAAATAATATTTTTATATTGAAAATATGTAAAATTAAATGATTTATTAATTTATATGTCAAAATCTAAAAAAACGTTTAATATGAAACAAATGAAGTATTATCTTCGTTTTAAACTAACAGATTTTCAGTTTTGTAAATAAACTATTTTGTAACTAACAATTTAATGATAATAATTTAACAAAACAGTGTATTATATTTAACTAATAAAAATACATAAACTTTTAAAATAAACAAATAATAATTTTTAATATTCCTATTACTAGTAAACAACAGAATGCTTTCTAGGTCCCAAGTACAGCACCGGTTTTGATAAACCGAATCATGACATACTGATTTTACAGAAATTCTTGAATTATAGGTTGCAGCGATGTGGTGTGATTGGTTAAAGCTAAAAGACAGCTAGTTTTGTTAACGCCAATTTCTAGAAGCCAGCTAATTATCCTGACTTTGTCGAACAGCATATATCCTTCAAACTTTGAATATTCAAAGAGTCTTCCTACTCCTAAGTTTTCATTTGTCAGTAAACTTTCAAGCTCAAATTATATTCTATTAACTAAAACAAATAATAATTTTGGGAAAATAAGGAAAGGGTCGGTGTCGCTTTAAACTGAGAAGTCAAAAATGTGTATGTGCGTGTATTAAAATATACGGTATCTCTAATAATACCCAAGTTACTGTCTAAACCAATCTTTTGAAGATGATATGATAACTCACCCTAAAATGCACAATAAAGCCTAATGACCAGGGATAAAGAAAATAAAGGGGAGTATGATTTGACATGCGTCCACATTACCATTTTACTAAACAATCAACAATACCATTTTGATAGTCCTACTGTATTTGGAATAAATGTATGGTTAAGAGTTCGATTTTGGATAGTCCATTTTGGTTTTAATCGGTTTGGTTTCTTAGTTTTTGGATAAATCCAGTTCTTCCAAAATTAATTGAAATCAACATGTTAAGTTTACTTTTAAAAATTCTGACAATCCTCGAACCTTTGTCCATTTAATATATATCAATCAATGGGATTTGATTTAACGTAATTGATCTGAATCTGACAAATTCGAGTTATAACATTACAAGATGTCAACAAACGGAAACAAATGTGTGACAGAACAAGCCTGCAACTGCAACAAGTTCAGAGAAACAAATGGAAAGAGACGTAAAGTATGTGAAACAATCCTTTCAGAGATACAGAGGATCAAATCAAATACGTCGTTCTGTGGATATATTCTCAGTCTTTCAACTAAATACGAAACTAAGTCCTAGCTTATCAAAATATTTGCAGACAAAGCGGGAGACATACAAGAAAAGTGTATCTTGAGAGCATTAAGGGATGATCATTCAAAGGATGGAGATAGACATTCATCGACCATCTCCACAAGGTTTGGATTCTCTAGCGCAGCCGCCACGCGCTCTTTGTCGTTTAGTTGTTTATTGACTGCATTTTTTCAGAGTTAGAAACCATAAGTTCTATAAACAAGGGCACTTGTGCTAATGGACTTCAGACAAAATATGGATCTACTGCTTTGGCGCATCATCAAGCAGTGGTTTTATGTTGCTATTTCGAGAATCAACTGAAAATTGCTCTTCGTCACTCAGCTACTATTTGAACGGGGACAAGGTCGACAAAAAAAAAGGATAAAGAATAATGACATACCTGCAGCCTCAGTTGCATGAGTACCGGGGGCTACCCTTATATCAATCTGGAGAAGAAAAAAAAGTTCCAAAGTGATCGAGCCAACATTGTGAAAGGCACTCGTAATACCATCATACAGTAGAAGCTCTCAACCTATATTCTCTAACTCTTAACAATCATCACAACAATAGCTTAGCAGTGAAGCCCAAAAAAAAACAAAAAATCATTGCCTCTGTATAAAATACAATTCACTATGTTCAAACAAACTCTCATCAGTATGCTAAAAAAAGAAGGGTTGTACCTTGTAACGACGAGGAAGGCTTCGCATAAGCTTCACGCGGACACAGAGACCGATAATGGTAGCCATGCTACAATGTTCCACCGTTGGAGTGAACGTAACCCTAAAGAAAACAGGCATCAGCTCAAACTAAAATATTCATAGAAAAACAAACAAAAAAAGAGGTTCATTCTATGTAAACCTAAGTACCTAACATGACTCTTGCTATCATCAACTTCAACAGAATCTTCTGTAAGGACTTTGAGCTGTTCCAGAGAGTAAGGATGCTCTGGATCTTTTATATCTCTTATATGATGTTCTGAACCATAATGTTAAGTTAAAAACTCAAAAGAAAAAAAATGATCCCAAATGCTTTTTGCAATTAGACAAATCGAAACCAAAAAAGGATATCGAAAACTTCGAGCTGATCGATTGCATCTACTGAGAGCTCATCGGTGTTGCTTCTGGAATCGGTGCGAACATCACGACGCTCTTTTCTATCGTACACGATCGGGTTCTCGTTGATTAATCCGGAAACCATTTTCTTCCCTCCCTGCCAACAGCAAAAAAAGTTCCAATTGAGAATTGTAGAACCCTAAGATGAATAACATAAAGGAAAAATTAATTTGTTTCATTTGATAATTTTATATGGACCTGATGCTAGAAAGTTGAAGTTGGGCCAGGCCCATTTAACTGGAGTTTTCCAGAAGAGTCACGTGGGGCTTGTTTGTAGATCGACACGTCATCACCACGGTGCTTTCTTCTTCTGTTTCTCTAGAGAAATGATCAAAGCTGTAGTCAAACAAACTCATCTGACGAATCAATCACTTGGAAGAAGAAGAAACGATGGCGGAAGAAGAGAAAAGCGGGAAGAAGAAGCAAGTGATGGTGGCGATCGACGATAGCGATTGCAGCAAACACGCTCTCAGATGGACGCTCTCGTATCTCAAAGACAGCCTCGCCGATTCCGAGATCATCCTATTCACCGCTCAGCCTCAGCTCGATCTCAGCTCCGTCTACGCTTCCTCTTACGGCGCCGCTCGTCAGTTTTTCTATTTCCTTTTCGGCGATTGAGTTGAGTAATGATTATTGAGTGTTGTTCTCTTGTGTTTTTGCAGCGATAGAGCTGATAAACTCAATGCAGCAGAACTACAAAAACGCAGCGTTGAATCGGATCGATGAAGGGACCAAGATTTGTGCTGAGAATGGGGTTTGTGCTCTCACCTCAGATCTCTTTTGTTTTTCTGTAGATCACATTCACATGAAAGAAACTTAACTTGGTTTGGGTTTTACAGGTTACACCAAAGAAGGTGATGGAGTTTGGAAACCCTAAAGAAGCGATTTGTGATGCTGTTGAGAAGCTTGGTGTTGATCTGCTTATCGTTGGGAGTCATGGTAAAGGGGCACTAGAAAGGTTTGTTTGTGTATGATTCTTGAAATGGTTTTAAAGATTTTGGAAGACGATTAATGTGTTTGTGTGTGGACTGTGGACAGGACTTTCCTTGGGAGTGTTAGCAATTACTGTGTTAACAAGGCTAAGTGCCCTGTTCTTGTGGTGAGGACAAAGGCTTGAGGACCCTTCTCTTAGACAGAATTCAAGAACTGTATGTGTGTTGTGTAAAGATATTGGGAATAATGCTCTGTTTGTTTACTACTGTTTGAAGAAGAAACTTTGTGAATGGAAATAAAATATATTACTAGTTTGATGAATAACGAGCTTTGCTGTGCTCTTCTTTCTTTCTTCCAATATGTTGATTTTATAATCCGATACGATGACAATAACAATCAAATGCTAGTAAGCTCAGCTTCCACCGAAAATCCTGTTTAGTGTAGCTGCTAGTCTCACCCCTCCCTGTGCTAAGCGCTGATACACTATCGGTAGGCGTGAATAGAAGTATTCATCTGCGAAGAAGACATTGTTATGTTATGTTCTTGTTAACGCTTCTTTATTTTGCGAATCATCAATTGTTTTATTTGGTGAATTCTTTACCTTCTAGAGTATCTCCGTCCGTTACTCCTTTGTATGCCCAGTCACAAGCTGCTTTGATTCCTTCGGATGCATAGCTGCCGAAATAAAATCAAGTGGAAGTTAAGATTTGGTTTCTTGCTTGCTTGAAGAAAAGAGGTGCTATAATGTTTGTATCTGACTTACATGTCTGGGCATGCTGTCTTCCTTGTGCAAATCTCCCACCTATTGACTTGATCTGCCCATTCTGTCTGCAGTTCATTGAATATGTGATCAACAGAGTAAGAAACGCCTTGAACTATACAGATAAAAAGCAATCTTTTTCCATTTACGAGTACCGTGATATTCTTGTTGATTGCATCCACCATGCCATCCAGCTGGGAATTATAAAGATCTGCTTCAGCGGTCTGAATAATACTGGAATCCCAAACCTGTGTAAATCTAATCTTAGAACTTTGTAGTATGATGTTCAAGATAATATAGGTCTTTGTCAGACGTTTATATTTATTTTTGTTTTCTTACATGGTGGAGGTTAGCTTTTCTCGTGTACCAATGCACTTCGATGGTGTTCCCTCCTTTGTCCGAAGCAAAACTCACATGTAGAGGCTGCATCATTTTTTATAACTATTCTATTTAGACATATACGAAACCATGGTGATCTGGACCGAGTTTATGATTTATACCTGATGAATGTCACCCATGAAATGAGATAGGAAGAGCAGGGCCTCTGTTAAGTTGTCTGAAAACAAGAAAAAAAAGGAAGAGAAAACATGTGAGGGAAATGGAAGATGAGGGAACTGGTAAATGGATAAGTTTTGAAGGTACATTGTGGCGTCGATGCAGCTGCAGTGTTGTAACTAAGAAGCTGTGTTGTGTAATTGTAGATGGCTCCTGAAACGCATCTTCCTTTCACTCCATCTTCGTCCTTGCAGTCCCCTTTAAGACCGAAAACAAACAAAGCCCCGTAAGAAAATGTGGTTGAAAATCTTCTCACTTTTGTATATTGATGATTATGGAAAAAAAGAACTCTCACTATTGTATTGGTAGGAACAAACATCAGGAGTGTTGATGTAATGAAGAGGAGAAGACCAATGGTATCTGAACTTAACATGGTCAGCCCAAACACACAAGCTTGACAGGTCTCCTTGTGCAGATTCAGGTAACAACTCTTTCACTGCCTTCGCTGCAGTTTCATCCAACCTAGCCTGTTTTTCTCCTTATTAGTGATTGCACATATGATAAACTGAAAGACAAAGACTATATCAATAAAGAACCTGAGCGATTTTACAGACGATGGTGTGGCCTTCTATTCCCCAGCCATGGACGCTAGGTGCTGAGTAAAGAAACAAAGCGGTGATGATCATCACTACATGTAATAACCATCTTTGGTTCCCCATTTAAGAGTTCTTTGAAATGTACTTCTTTCGTTTTGGTCTGAGGAGATGGTTGAGTATTCATCTGGGTTCTTGTCTATATATAGTGGTGATGAAGATTGGAGACCTATAAGGAAGTAAATCTGCAGCTTTTAAAGCACGAAGATGTGTGTACTGGTGTGAAAGCTTTTTAAGTTCATATGTGAGAAATGAGTATATAGATTGTAGTAGATACGTGATCTTTTTCGGTTAAAGGAAATGAATCTTGTGTGAAACCAAATAGGTTCACGTGGAAGCAAATGTTACTTCTTCCCTCGTTCTTCTTCAGTTATCCAACGAATCTGTGACATTAATGTAATCATATCTTTTACCAGATATCACTCATTCTCTTAATGAATTTAAGCTGTTCGTGAGCATACATTTTATACCTATTCGATTATAAACATATTTATTTATTAATATTTGTATCAAAATTAAAACATCTTCAACATTCTTCCTATAGCACTAAAACAAATTGTTGTCTCAAAAATATTTTCAATATTCTTCCTATACAAATGTTAAAATTACATAATTATATTTATCGAAAAATATATCTAAATTGAAGTATAATTTATGCTTTATGATTTAACATATATATTATTTTACTTTTGAGAGAAGTATCTTTTTATTTTAAAAAAAATATTTATTTCTTAAGAATTTATTTTTTCTGTTAGTGATTTTTATCATTCCGTGCTATTTTGTGATGAAAATATCAGTATTTTTTAATAAGATTTGGCTTATTATTTTTTTTTTTGACGGCTACATCTGGCTAAAAATTTACAATCTCTAAATCTCAGTTAAAAGCAAATTGAAACTGATACCAACTTTCAACAACAAAAACGCTTTTACCCAACTAATTAAAGCTCTCTGTCACACCCAACCGAACCTAACCACCCAATCACATATTTGTCTGAATCGTCACTCCAAAAGTAATATTCACATTTGCGAATGTTTCAGTTTACCGGCGCGGCGGCTCCGGCTATGCCTATGACTGCATCACCTCTCAATCTACTTAAACGACCGGTGATGTTACCTTATTCGTCAAAGAGATCCCTTACGTTGCCTCCTCGAAGCTTAAAAACCGTCAAAACTCTCGCAATTCTCGATCTCAAAGGCGGCAAAGGGTAAATTTGCGTCTCTAAATTGCGTATCTGATCCAGAGTTTCTTAGAAGAAATATCAGAATTGCGATATTTCCAAAGGCCACATTGTAAAATATTATTATTCTGATGCAAAAGTGTTGGTTTAGCAGAATGAGCGGGTTCCACGAGGTAGAGCTCAAAGTTCGTGATTACGAATTAGATCAGTTCGGTGTTGTCAACAATGCTGTCTACGCTAACTACTGCCAACACGGTTTGTTTGTTTTATACAATTTTTTTGTCTTTGCTTCTTTTGAAACATTTTTGTCTTGCATATTGAGTCTTGTGAACATACACTGAAGCCCGACACGAGTTTCTGGAGAGTATCGGTATCAACTGTGATGGAGTCGCACGTTCTGGACAAGCCTTAGCGCTCTCTGAGTTGTCTATGAAGTTCCTTGCTCCTTTACGTGTAAATCTCCTCCTCTTCTTCCTCCTTTGGAACATTCCTCACCGTTTTACTATCTCAGTGTTGTTATATTCAATGTAACTCATTTTCATTTGATTTGAGCACCAGAGCGGAGACAGGTTTGTGGTGAAAGCGAGGGTATCTGATTTATCTGCTGCGCGTATTTACTTTGATCATTTCATCTTCAAACTTCCAAATCTAGAGGTTAACTTCTCATCTAAGCCTTTTTTTTTGTTGATTCTTTAAATGTTATCTACTGATGTGGAATCATTTGATCTATGTATGGATACGAACAAAATCCAGCCTGTATTAGAGGCAACAGGAGTAGCCGTGTGGCTTGACAACAAGTACCGTCCTGTTCGTATCCCTCCTCACATCCGCTCTAAATTTGTTCTGTTCCAACGCCAAGAAGACGCCCTCTGATTTGTGCCTCTCATGATCTTTACTGTATTCCAATGAGCCCAGTTAATGTTACTGAATGTGCCCCTATATATGAAAATATAAATATACATTTCCGGATAATACAAGCTGCATACTTAGATGTTGAGCAGAAAAGAATATGCACCGACCTTGAGAGAAAATACAAAACAGTACAAAAATACAGCTTAAACATCCAACTAGTAGGAGACGCACAACACGTTGAATTTGAATAGTGAAACGCAAGTCAAAACCAGGAGTGGCATAGGTATAAAAAATCCATCAATGAGACGAACAGTCTTGTGTTGATCTTAATCTCTTAAGTGGATTCAAAAGGATAATATTAGGTGCCAAACATTTCGGACACCGAAGGAGAATGCATTACTCTATAATCCAAAGGTTAATTATAATTACATCACTCATACAGAAGGACGGTTTGATATAATTCATTAGGCCAAACCGATCAAAATTGAGAACCGAACCGAACCAGTACATAGTCAACGTCAACGATACAAGATCCAATTAAACTCGCGTAGATCGTACGGTTCTCGTTCAGTCTCATGACTCACATCTATAAACTAACGGCCTGGATCATAAGACGAAGAACACAATTGCATCCGAGATCTCTCTTCTCTCTCCGTGACTCCGAATCAAATCGATGGATCTCTCACCTCGTCTCTCATCGATCCTCATCCTCGTCTTCCTCCTCACCATCACCACATCCTTCGCCGAGATCCGCAAATCCGAGATCCGATCCGATGACCGCCCCATCATCCCCCTCGACGAATTCGGATTCACACACACAGGCCGACTCGAGCTCGACGCCTCCAAAATCTCCCTCTCCAACACCAACCCGGACCTCGACCTCTCCAAGGTCGGCTTCTTCCTCTGCACGCGCGACGCCTGGGTGCACGTGATCCAACAACTCGAAGAAGAAGAGATCACGTGCGCTCTCCAATCAGATCTCGTCAAGCACGTGTTCACCTTCAACAAACTCAACAACAAGAACTCCTCCTCCTTCTCAACCGTATTCACCCAAAACGACGCCGATCAGTACTCCCTCGTCTTCGCCAACTGCCTCCAATCCGTCAAAGTCTCCATGGACGTCAGATCCGCAATGTACAACCGCGACGGAAACGGACGAGACTACCTCTCCGCGGGAAGAACCGTCCTCCCGAAAGTCTACTTCCTCTTCTCAATCACCTACTTCTCCCTCGCCGCCACGTGGATCTACGTCCTCTACAAGAAACGCCGCACAGTCTTCGCGATACATTTCTTCATGCTCGGCGTCGTCGTTTTGAAGGCTTTGAACTTACTATGCGAGGCTGAGGATAAATCATACATCAAGAAAACGGGAAACGCTCACGGATGGGATGTTCTGTTTTACATATTCAATTTCCTCAAAGGGATCACTCTTTTTACATTGATAGTATTGATAGGGACGGGATGGTCTTTCTTGAAGCCTTACTTGCAAGACAAGGAAAAGAAAGTGTTGATGATCGTCATACCCCTCCAGGTCGTTGCTAACTTCGCTCAGGTCGTTATCGACGAGACGGGGCCTTATGGTCAAGATTGGGTGACTTGGAAACAAATCTTTTTACTCGTTGATGTTGTTTGCTGCTGCGCTGTGTTGTTTCCCATTGTGTGGTCGATCAAGAACCTTCGCGAGGCGGCCAAGACTGATGGGAAGGCGGCTGTGAATTTGGTGAAGCTGACTTTGTTTAGGCATTACTACATTGTGGTGATATGTTATATATATTTTACACGCGTTGTTGTTTATGCGTTGGAGACGATTACTTCTTACAAGTATATGTGGACTAGTGTTGTTGCTAGCGAGGTGGCGACCTTGGCGTTTTATCTTTTCACTGGGTACAAGTTTAGGCCTGAGGTGCATAACCCTTACTTTGTTGTTGATGATGATGAAGAGGAGGCTGCTGCTGAGGCGTTGAAGTTAGAAGACGAGTTTGAATTGTGAGAAAGCATGTACTTTTGTTTGACAGGGTGATTGAGAGAGTAAATCAGATCGTTATATGGTAAATTAGCTTTCTCTTATCTGTTTTTTTTTTTTTTTTGTTTTTTTTTAAATTTATCTTCTTAGAGTGCAATACCTATTTTGTTTTAATTTGATTTGTTAAGACACTTATGTAGACTCCGATGAATGTCTTAACCATTGCATAGTATACTTTTGTATTAATGGTAACATAAAACGTGTGGTGCTTTAAACTTATACCGACTCTTTGCTTCTGCTTACTATGTGATCGACAAAATGGTAAGCAAGCAAGTTGCTGGAAACTAGGCAAAACTTTGCGCAGATATGCCTTCCTGCCATTGTTGAATCTGTATTACATTTTATCTAAAGTGACAAGCTCAGTGAAATTGGTAGAGTTTGTGGTTGGTTTGAGAATAGAGATGGAAGAAATTTGATTGAATGGTTGAAGGGCATACACTTGCTTTTCATTTCAAAAAATAAAAAGTACTATTTACGTGTGCCAACACTCTTGTCTAAAATGTCAAGTTATGATCATGGAAGGTCAATCTATCTTTAGAAATATTTAATCAGCTAACCTTTCATTATCTATATATATGCTTCAAAATAGAGTAAAGGATGACAAGGAAATAAAAAGGGTCGGAGAGAGTGAAGGGGGGGTCGGAACAACAAAGATGGTGAGTTTCCTGAATCCGCGGTCCACACAAAATTGGTTCCCCACCAAACATCTAACGTAATTAACTAATTAAATTAAATTTGGTGCTATTTCATTCCTCACCCGATCAAAGGATGATGCAAAGCAAGAGGAAGAAGAACACACTCAATGAATCTGCCTTTTCCCTGCAAACCGTATAATAAACTATAGAAAGAAGTTTTATAATTAACTATAACCACAGAATCTTTACTTTCTAATGACCATTCAATGATTACGTGAATAAAGATATTACAGTTTCATAATAATGATATTACATTGCTTTACATACGCCTCTTAGTTTTACCAGTAGCTTTAGGGATCTTGTTAATGACTTTAGAGTTGAACTTGTCAAAGAGCTTCTTCATGTTCATCCCGCTTTTACTTGCTGCATAGTTCAGCTCTTCTTCGTATAGCTCATACAGCATTGGTATCGTCTCCAGACCCACAAACACTTCACCAAAAAAATCACACAAACCATTTTATTTTATTGTCTTGTCATTTAAGACATACTTTATGTATACAGACAAGTCGATAGGTAAAATCAAAGACTCACCAATGTATAACAGAGTTAGGGAGCTGAAATAGTTTCCAACGACTGATAATATCCACAGTGAAACAACGGCCTGAAATAGAACGTCACACGAGTTTTCAATCCAATCAATCTTGAGTTAAAAATTAGTATTTCTTGAAACTTAAGGTGTATATATTGATCTTTATACCAAAACTAGGAGTCTAAAGTCTGTTCCAGTTGAAACATCATACAGTTTGATGATGAACCAGTTTATCTTATCGAACAAGACTCTCCAAGTTGATTCCGAGATCTTTAGGTCTTCAATACTTGGTGGTCGCCTGCACGACACGGCATGTGCTTGGTTTCATAAAGAAGAATCAAAGTGTTAATGTTTTTTTTTTCTTACCGTTTGATTAGTTGTGAAGAGCCAATGTAAGACCAGATGAGGAATATGAAGATGGAGATCAATAGAATCTGGCAGAGGAAAGTGATGAAAGGATACTCAACCACTTCGAATAAGAACCATATCAATGTGAAAACCGCCAAGATTGTTCCTGATTCTTTCTTGTTTTTCCAGAACATTATATCAGCAACTACGACATTTCAGGTGAAAAGCTCGTTCAGATAGGATGATTAAAGAACAAAGATAAATGTAAATAAATAAAGAAAGATATTGTATATGTTACAATGTCCTCCTCCTAGGTTGTGGTACAGAGATCGTCGTCTTCTCGATGAAGAAGCTCCATGTTCATTTCTTTCGGCCATGATTGTTTTGGTTTTGCGTTTTATAATAAACAACAGTAGCCTTTTTGTTAGCTAAGCTCTGAGATTCAAAGGTCTTTATAGATATAAGATAAGAAAGGATTTGTTCTTGGATTCATAAAGAAGAAAAGCTATTTGAGATTTAGGAAAGGTATGGCTTTAGCATATTGCAAAGCTCATCCTTTTATTTTATTACACGAGTTAATCAACGTTTTGATCATAGCTCTTTGTTTAAACCCTTGCTCATGCAAGAATATTCCAAGTTGTTATTACCGGACCTAATAACCGATCTATAACATTTTAAAATCACTCCAATTACCAGCTTTGTCTGGTTTGACCAAACCGATAGGTCAAGCATATTTCTTTCCTTAATCGAGTTATACTACATTACACCAAAATTAGACTCGTTATACGGAAACTAATCCAATTGTGTTACCAGTACTCAAATTTAACCGAACCCAATTACCTGAATTTAAATAATAATACTCTGATTTAACAAATTTAACCGTCTTAAGAAAATAATTGGTTAATACTCCCAACTAACACGAACCGATTGCTAAACTCAATTGTTTGTTTGTTTGCCTTGGTATTATCCCTGGTTGTTCGTTCGTACCCTAGTTAAGCTCAACCGAGAGGCTAAAGGGCCAATCCAAATTTCTCATAAGCAAGACATACATAAACCCAACATCACATCTAACGACATAAGTTTATATGAACAATTACAACAACACAACATTTCCATATCAGTTTATACCCCCGTCTTAAAAGAACAGCATAGCACTAACATAAGAACCGAACATTAAGCTTGTTGGTTAAACTTTGTCGAACTCGGAGTTCTGTTGATGCTTTGGAGCATCAGCAGGAGCAGTAGTAGTCATGCCAATACCATCGTTATGATGCTTCTCCCATCCACCAGTGTCAGCCTTGGAATGAGCCAAGTAGTATAAAACGGTAGCAATCAAAGACAAGAGAGTCAGAGCAGCTCCAGCAGCAAATACACCAACTGGTAAGACCTCACAAGAAAGCTCTTTTCCTTGGTAGATTCCTTTACTTTTGGTGTGGTAAGCGTTTTTCACCGATCCAGCCAACAAACACGCCTCCGCACCTAAAAAGCTTACCCTACAAAAGAAACTCAAGATCTGTAACAAAGCAATCAAGATCATAACTTTATTCAAAGTTCAATTCTTTAGATCTTGGTGGGTTAGACAAAGTTTGAGTCTTTAGTGAAGTTGGAGACAAGGGCAATCGAGTTAGAGAGGAAAGGATCGAACTTTATTACCAAGAGACGACGAAGAAGACGATAGCGCAGACGGTGTAAGAAGTTCCGGTGACGAGACCCTTTCCGCAGCAGAGACACTTCGTAACGCCGTTAACCACCGCTTGGCTCACGAGAAGCAGCCCAAACGCCGACATGCCGTACACCGTGGAAGCTTCTGTTCCGTATCTGCAGAAAGTCTTCTCATCGTACTGGTCCGGCACTGGTACGGCCTGTGTAAAAGGAATGATTTAAATCGAAAAATAGAAATAAAGAGAGGGAGAGAGTGAGAGAGAAGAGTTACGGTGCTACGGCGTCGTTCGGCGCCAAAGGCGAATACGAAGGCGAGGAGGTGAAGGGAAGTGACGACGGCGAGGATGGGAACGGATACCGCCATTGATTTCGTTCTCTGCTCTCTCTCTCTCTCTTCCTTCTTTTCTTTGCTCTTTTGTCTCTTTTAGTGCTTTGGTCAAGTGTGAAGAGACGACACTCAAGTGTCTTGATATTTGTTTTTTTACCTTTTTCGATTTATTTTTAACATTAATACTTTGGAACGTTATGACAGTATATTTATTTTAAATATCTAATGTTTCTAATTTTTAGTATAATTATTTTGATATATCTTATAAAATAAAATGAATTTATAAAATTTATTTATTCAAAATATTAATATTTTGTGTTTATATTTAATAAAATACATAAAAACATAGTTTTTGTTGATATAATAATAATTATTGATTTTATATGTTACGATGTCTCCATCATTGCTAGCTTATCCTTTCAATGTCATTTTGCTGAGTAATTAATCTTAATCTTGTGGAGTAAAATACAAAAATGCAGCAATCAGAAGAAATTTCTGAAAAGATTCTTCAGGTCGTTTCTACTTTCTAGGTAGGACCGTAGGAGGAGGCTCTCCCTTTTGACAAAGATCAATATGCTCTGCCGTAATAGCTGGATCACCGCTAAGTTATCGTCCCCACCTTTTGTCCTTTTTACCGGTGATAGCAAGTCCCGGTCCCCATTAGAATATCTACAAGATGTTAGCCAGTGTTAAAAGTACATGCCCGCATTGGGCTTCCAACACTAGATATTTTCACTACTGAATGTTGTTGAAGATATTACTCGGTCTTAAATTGAGCAAAGCCACCCCTCGAGAGCCAAGCAACAATCCAACTTACATCATTGACTTCATCAATATTTCGCACACTAGAGCTTTATTTTTTCTGATTTGTGACTCAGCGAAATAATCGTTTTTGGATTAGGGAATTTCAAAATTCTTCTGGATCATTGTTTTGAAAATGTATCATCACTATTTTGTATTTTCGTATGATAAATGATAAGTCAAATGTGAGAAATATTCCAAATGTTAACAAAAAAAAATATTTCGTTTTCCTAAATTTTTATAGTTACTACGACTAGAGATGTTATGATAATTTATGGACAAGAACATACTTGGTTCTGTATCTGAGAGGTTCCAAATATTTATTTGATGACTATGTTAATTATTATGTGTTCTTTTCGTATTTAATTATTAATTATTTATTGAGCATCATTTTTTCCGATATATTTTATTTATATTTTTGATAAATATTATCGACTGATCTGATTGTTCATGAAAAAAACACATTTAGTGCTATAGAGTGAACTGTTTCAAAAGTTACCATATTATCTGAGTTGAGTTAATTCAACTAATATCATGAGATGGACCGATCATTTGTTACATCTCACTATATTAACCATTTGGATCGAAGTCTAAATCGAGACTGATCAAGTAGTAATTGTGTAGTTTGCAAAACCGACGTGGATATACAAATTACTACTAGACTACTACATGTTGGCTGTTAAAATTTGTAATTTGTAAAAATAACACATTTCTTGGTTTTATCAATTTTCTGATGAAAATTAGTTAAGCAAAAACTAATACAATTAATATCATGGAAATTGATAGAATTATTCAAAATATGTCAGTTGACCAATTCTTTATACCTAATTTACCATTAAGGTAACATAGAATAATTTTCTAGACTTTTTACTCAATTTGAAAAAATGATACTTATAAGGACATCTTAAAAATTACTTACAATAATAAGATTCCTAAAGCTGGTTTGTCAACATATTCAAATGAAATATTTCATTTCTACATCTATATATTAATTTGAATACGAGAATAGCCATTTTAATACTATAGTCCATTTTAAGATTAAATATTAGTAATACAAAATACCTATTTGTATATTCCATTTAATTTATGATGAATAACAGAGCATCTATTACTTGGTCTTAGGCTAGCTGCATATAATGGACAATTTAGAATTTGTCAAATTAAAAACATTTGACTAATGTACGGTACGAAAATTGGTGACCCAAAAACATTAAACTTAAATGGAATGTCAAAACATATGGTACTCTCAAGAATCTGAGAATAACTTTTGAAATTTAGAATCTTCAACACTGTTGTACATACATATCAAATTATCAATGCATGTATTACAATTGCATGATAAATAAATAAAAAGTACAAAGTCTCTGAACCTCTCCCCATTCAAATTCTCTCCTGTCCTTCACACCAATAAAACACATGTCATGCAAAAATATCGTCGATCCAATCCAGGTTCTGATCAGAATCATCATCCAAATGATTGCCTCCTTCTACACCCTCCCTTGGATTTACGGCTTCTATGTTTTGATGCTGGCTTGTCGTCGATGTGAAGGAAAGATCATGGCCAGGCAAAGGAACATCTCTCTGAGAATAATCATAGTTTTCCAACCAGGCGTTCAAGTCCATCTCGTTGAGATCAGTATCAAACGAAATCAGATCTTCAATTGGAATATCATCACCTTCCCGGTAAGGAACCAACCCTATCTCGTTCGTATTATCTTCAGGAGGATGTGCATTGTCCAACGCAGCAGAACTTGTTTCCAAACCCACTTGGGCTCTATTGGTTTTAGAAACAGTCATATCCTCAAGAATAGCATAAGCCTCATCAGAAAAGAACCAATCCCAATCCATTTCGTCGTTTGTATCGGTTTCAAGGGGGGTTTCAATATGACTTGTTTCACCAGAAACCAAACCCAAATGGTTTGATTTAGTTCCAGTGAAAATCATATCTTGAGAAAGACCATGATTTTCTCCTAAAGAAACCCTACCCACTTGGGTCATATCTAGTGGGTTCCTATTGGTTTCAAGAACATAGGTAGATGGTTGAGGTGGGTTAGGATTAATACAAATCTCAGCAGATTCCTTTTGGAATGCATCTAAATTAGATGCACCAACACTTGAACCTGAAAGCACATGAGAGATGTGACCACTTAAACCACTATTGCTAACATCATTGGTAGAAGAAGTATTATTGTAGGAATCCGAATTTCAAACTATGCAATTTCTTGTAGATTACAGGAAATTCAAGTTTCAAATTCCAGAGAATGTGATTTATTAAAGAGTGGATATCATATGACGGATTAGATGATGCAGTTAGACGTATATCTAATAAGACAGATANTACCGGTTTAAAAAATCCTTTAGAAAAAAAAAAAAAAAAAAGAAGTATTATTGTAAGACGTGTATTATTTGTGGCAGTAGGAACATAGTTAAAATCTACGTATGATTTTTATGTAATAATGTTACCAGAAAGTGAGTGACTATGCAGACCCGGTGTTGCCCCTTGAAGAAACTTTGGCATTTTTTCTTTCCTCTGAGCAGCGGATCTTTTAAATGAATCTGCATTTAATCAAAAGAAACAATATTGACACAGACATGATATAAAGTTGTAGAATTTTGAAAAGTAACCATATAGCAAAAGAACACTTACATTGGACAGTTGATGATGAGGAAGCTTTTTTCTTGCTTAGGGAATAATACCACATAGAGTTACTTTCAATGAGATTCTTCGTAATGTTAGAAGCTTTGAAAGGATATACATAATCTGAAGGATATTCAAATTTTTTATGCGTCGTCGATTTCCATTCATTCCTCGTCAATGTATTGCTAATTCTCTCAACTTGAAATTTGTATTTCTAAAACAATTACAGAATAAAATGCTATATAAAAGCAGTCGAACAATATTATATGTTTAAGAAATATATGTATATATACGTACCTGAAGATGGCTAGCAACTTGGCGTTGAGACAAGTTTGAATCATTCATGATCTCCAATATGGCTTTGGGACGAGACTCTGCAAGATGACGAGTTTACGTAAGAAAATGAAAAAAAATGGAAATTTGTTCAAAAATGAAACATAATCTTTACTTTTTTCACCCAAGATGGATATAGCAGCTAAAAACTTCATGTGACGGTCACGAGTCCATACATTATTGCGTCTCTCAACATTTTCTATGCTTTTTCCCTTTTGATACATTTCGGAAGATGTGAATGTTCTGTTCAGTGGTCGTCTTCCTAGCAAAGATGACTGACCTGTACCCTGCCTCCTTATGTGGTCTCTGAAAGCTTGGATCTGCCTCATACTTTCATTCACAATGTCTTCTCGTTTTTCAGCTACGTTGATTTTCTCCCACTCTCGCCTTTTATTAGGTACCACATGTTGCAACATGTTGTCGATGTCATTTTCAGAAATTGGCTTCTTCAGACAGGAACATGCTCTCTTTGTCAAAAGATCTGATGCTTTCTTAATGTTTATTTCTGTACCAATCACTTTAACAAAAATATAAGAGTTAGATTCATTTTTTTCAAGAAAGAAAAGTGGAAAGAGTAGATAAAATAAGGATTTGTTAAATTTACGTACGTATGAGAGGAATTTCCTTGTGGTGCATGGCAGTGAGAAAATAATTTGAGTCGGACAGTTCAACGTTGGCTATAACAAGTCCAATATCTTTTTGTTTTTCGATAACCGATATAGCCTCGCTTGTTTCATTCACACTCATAACATCTAACATATAAATTGATGACAATGCAACAGCTGGTAAAATTTAACATATCCAATGAAACGATTTTGAATATATTGAATCACATTGATATGTTAAAGAAAAATTATAGAAACTAATGTAAATGACTAAAATATGGGCATTTTTAGAGAATAGTTGTTTTTACCTTTATGTGATCGTTCTTTAAGCATTAGAATCAGAGATGCGACTGATAAAGCATCGTGGTCGATTAGCAGGATAACACCAGTGCTTTCAGGAATAATGTTTTTGGCCAGATTCACCATGTTTTCAGCCATTTCTCGAGAGAATAAGCTTAAAATATATGAGAGTTTTAAATTTGTAGATTATGGAGTTGTTAGTGAAAAAAAAGATGACAAACGAATATATAGAAGAAGAATATAAAGGTGGACACAGCAAGATCATAAATTGCAAAAAAACAATCCATGAATAAACTATTTATTTTTTTTCCATAATATAATTTTATAATTTGACCCCTAAAATATATATTAAAATATAAAGTATCTTGGTTAAAAGAAAAATTTACGAAAAGTTTGTCTCGATGGTCTATTTTATTTTAGTCGTAATAGCTAATAAATTTATAATTAGTTTCTTTTTACTTAAATTGAATTAGATTTAAAATTGGAAATAGTATAATTCATTTGACTGTCATAATTTCAGAATATTATAATTTAATACTTATCGACTTAGAAATATCGACATATAGTCATATCGTTACTCTATTTTTAAATACTTTGACCTGCAAATATATTGGTCATATAGTCTTAAATCTTAATATAATATTTAAGAGAATTATTAATTATTGTTGACCTAGTTAACATATAATTAATTTTTACGTATAAAAGTGTTTCATAAAAACACAACGCTAGAATTTATCTATAAGATTTACTTAAAATCTAAATAATAATTTCTTTCGATGGATTGAAAATTCTTTAGGTTTTCTGAAAGTACAAAACTGCAATATTTTAAATATTTTAATTCAAATATTATATAATTTTTTATTTTAAATCAGTAATAGTTTTGGTATCGAAATTCTTAAAATATATGAGAGTTTGAAAATTATATCGAGTTGTGAGTGAAAAATGACAAATGAATATATATATATATATATATAATTAAACATTGGATCTTTCAAAATAATAAATTAAAAATCCAAAAATAAAATATATAAAATTTTATCTAAGTGTATTCAACTTTATATCTTGAACCGTTAAATATATATATATATATATTTTTTGAAAAGCTTGTCTTGATATACAATTTTATTTTAGTAGTTATAATGAATAAATGTATAACTAGCTTATTTATACTAACATTTAATTAAACTATATTTTTTTGGAGATAGTATAACTCATTTGACTGTCACACTTTCAGAATATTTCTAATTTAACATTTATCAACTTAGCAATATCGATATATAGTCATATTATTAATTTATTTAAAATATTTGACCTGCAAATATATTGGTCATATATTAAAAGAATAGTTTTGAAAGTATAAAAATTGTAATATTTTAAATATTTTGATAAAAAAATACTTTATAATTTTTAACTTAAAGTCATTAATAGTTTTAGTATTGAATTGTTTTACAATATCATCATTTCCATATTTTGATTGATCGACTTTTATTAAAATATATAGTGAGAAATATATGACTACTCAACTTAAGGCTCTTAATTAACTTTCATGACCATTCTGGAATTAAAAAGAAAATGAAAATAGTAATAGGAATAAAATTCATTGTTATATGCATGGCTAGAATGTTAGCTAAAGTTTACTATAAAGTTGTTAAATTGCTGAATTAAGAGTGATGTTTTACAATGTATTTTTTTTTTTTTTCTCTTGAAACAACTGTACAATGTATAACAAAAGCTCGTTGAATTCATGATCGATTGGTGGACAACAGCAGCATTAGTAATGAGAACAACATCAACACAACAAGAATTCAGAAATAACGAAGCTAACTACGCCGAAGCCCACTAATTCAATGTGACTAGGCGGGTTCGAGCACATGTTTACTACTACATGTTTAAGTCTTCAGGTGAATGGACATGATCCAGATGCGTTGCACATTTACGTTGGTTATGGAAAACCTCTCATTTAGTGATGATATACAAAAGAAAAAAAGCTTAAAACTTCTACTATGTAATTAACAAAACAATCATCTGAATAACCGGAGAATGCTCGTCGAAGTCTCTCAGAATAAGCAATGTTCAAACAACCCCACTTATAGTCACAAAACACGCTCTTACGAATGTGAACATTATTCACTTCTTTTTACCAATATGCTATTTGCCAAATCCTTTGAATAGCTACTATCAATATTACGAATGTTCAACTATAGGGTATATACGGTTCAAACCTTGTGTCTTTCATTTTTACCTCTGGTCATTTAACCAGCTTGAAGGAGGACTTGTTGTTGGGTTTGCAACCAGCAGCCACGAGCTTCTCTTGCTCCGAGAGTGCGTGGCGGAAGTGGCAGCGGTGGCCGTAAGGACACATGTCACCAGCAAGAACCATTCTGCAAACCTCAGTCTTGTAACGAGGATGGCGGATCACTGGGCGGAGTTCTTTGATGCCGTGAGCGAACTGGCAGTGGTCACCGTATGGACATGTCCCCGTCTCTTGCCACTTGTTGCAGAGCTCCGTCTTTGTCATCCCTTGATTGTACACCTCCACTTCTATCTCCTCCTCTTCTTCTTTCTTCCCTCCTCGCACGTATACCCTTTGCTGCAAATTTACATCAAGTCATTTATATCTAGTTCAGATAACGCAAGACGAACAGAGTACATCATCATCTATGCAAAGCTCAACAGTTAACCGTTCATACATCGACTCTAATCAAAGCCTCCTCTCATAAAAATTATATTTTTCCTGCATTTTATTCAGTGATGTCCCTTCATTCATCACCACCATTACTCTCTACATCTCTAGTTCAACGAAAGCAGAGTAATAAAGGATTGAGGTATAATAACATGCAGCTTATATTCCGCAGTTACGCACGTCTATAGTAGTGTCTCAATTTTCAAAAACACTAAACCAAAATCACTAGTTAGAGACTCCTCCGAGATGTACTGGTTCTTCATTCATCACTAGTACTCTTTAACATCTATAGGTCAGACTTCAGAGAATGCAACACAGCATCAATCAACACAGTTCATTGGTTTCTTTCTCCTACTCAAGAATCTAAATCATAAACTCTTTAACTATAAAGCTAATCAAGCCTCTGTAGTATCAATGATTCCTGTAATCAACTCATAACGATCAAGAAAGCAAAGAGGAGATTAGTTACCGTCGTACTGAGTTGCTGACCACAACCTCCAGGCTTAGCTACGACTCCACGAGATTTTCCACATTGAGCGGCGCCGGATCCACCACCACCACCACCAATACCACCAACTTGGCTCGCTTTCGAGTAACCGCTAGATCTCACGGAGATGCTCTTCGGCAGCGAAGAACGGTTCATATCCTCACTCGCAATCACGCTCGTCGGACTCTCCTCGCTGACGTCATCTCGATTCACCGCGCGGTTCCGATTCTCCGCGTCGTCCTCCGCGCCGCCGTCTCCGATCGAAAGATTGCTAAGCATCCGAAGCGGAACCCGATCGTAACCGAATCGGTTGTTCTGGACGGAGGATCTGATCAGCTCGTCGAGCTCTCTCTTGAGGTGGAGATTCATCGAGCGGAGCTCGACGTTCTCGAGACGGAGCACCTCCGCTTCGAGCGACGCCTCGTGGAGGCGCGTGTAGCACAACGCCTCTCGGTTCACCATGTCTTGGCGCCGCTGCTGCATAACGCTGCGGCTCGAGTGGTGGTAGAGCTGATCGCGTAAGAGAGAAGACGCAACGCCTTCTCCGCCGCCGAGAGAAGGTTCGCCGCGAGAGTTCGCGATTCCAACGGCGGAGGTGCCGCTGTAAGTAAACGACGCCGTTTCGTTTTCCATCCTGTAACAAACAACAAAGATTCAGATTCCGTTTTCGATTTCGATTTCTATTATCGCAAAATAACATCAGATCTAGAGTGTTCGAGGTGGATAATCGAATTTATACGATGGAAAAAAAAAAGAAAACTGACGGTTAGAGATTGACCTGTAGTCGAGAAACTGGAGAACAACCGAGAAAATTCTGAGAGGAAACTTTCTTGATCGAGAAAGGAAGAAGCTAGAGGTTATTTATAGTGGCCTCTTGGAGGGAAGTTATTGAGAAGGATTTTCGCATTTAAATAAATAATTATTTTAATTAAAGTGAAAAATAAGGTGGTTGTTAGAAGTAACTAACAGAAAGATTCACCTCTGGTAAAAAACAGAGCCACCGAGGTGTGGTTTAAGTCTTGAGCTATAGTTACGGTTATGCCACTATATTTTGACCATTTTCATGTAAATATTGGATGTTGATTGTAAGAGGGAAGTGTACTTTTTGATGATAATAATTAGGAAGAAGCCATAGTAGCTGGAGATACTAATAACCAAGGCCCAGTTTATGGTTAGAGAATCATTTGTTTCAACTAATTGCTTGTTTTTGAAGATTTTGAAGATTATTTGGAGGGTTAAGATTGGTCATTTTTACTCAAAAAATAATAGGACATGCATTTTCATTCGTTAATATTAAAAATCAAAAAATTGAAAAGAGGGGTTTTGCTTATTTATCACAACTAGAACTAACCTCTTTTTAAGTGGTCTTTGTCAAAAGATCATCAATACAACAATTATGGTTTTGGTAAGACTGAAAAAGTCTTTACAATTTCCACTGTTCATATCTTATCATTGTCAGTGTCATTGTTTGTTAAGTAACCTTTTGATTTAACATTAAGGATAAAGTTAAAAATTCTGGTGGAATTGGTGATTACATATTTGGATGGTGAAGCAAGTAATCAACAGTAACATGCATGGAACTGAAATAGATGACAGCTAGATTAGTGTCTTATGTACAGATGCATTAGTACATACTTTTTTTTACCACGTTTATCTGCTGCTTTTACTTTTAAACCGCAGCTCTTATGCTACCATTAATGGAAGATGGGCTCTGTAAATACTTACGTTCTTCTCCTTGAGCCTTGAGATGGAGTTTTGACGTGCACTATTAGCTTCCTCCACCCTTGGATCTTGAGAATGAAAGAGATGAGGATGCTTGTTTAGGTTGTATTCAAAACATCGAACAACACAAGGCTGATTCTTACAAAAATCGCATAAAAGTGTGCGTAAATGTCTACCCGAGAGTGCATTAGCTGATTCTTACTAATACTACAAGTTGGGTGTTGTCCATTTTGTAATCCTTTTCGTCACATTATCTACTTCATCGACTACAAGATCTTCCAACTAAAAGAGTTATCACAACGATTTTATTTATTTATTCGAGTTACAACTTGCAAACGAATCAAAGATAATGGTCATTCGATTATATTTACATAAACAGGTTAAAGTCAAGTTTTGTTTTACAAAATGTTCCGTAGCTCTTTCGCCTTTCTCTCATAATTAACTTAATATGTATATTAATAGTTTCTAATTCCTACTTAAAGTATATGTTCTCCTTTGCAATTCCTTTAAATTTCTGTCAGTTGTTTAATTAATCTTAGTATATATCTGAGGTATATTCTTTAAGAGTTAATGTTTTATAATTAAAACACATGAGAGTTAATGTTTTATAATTAAAACACATGAAAGCATAATAGTATAGCCATGAAAGTTAGATCAGGAGGAGGAATTTTAACGAAAAGACTATGTACCCAACCAAACATCATTCGGAGAGGCCACAGAGAACAAACCCTAGTCCGAGAACGATTTGATCGTTCATCATCGACATGGTGAGACCCTCCTCCGTCAGCGTTACTTTCGTAATCGCCTGAGTGAACCTCAAAGCGACAAATGGGACAAGTGTTATGAATATTCAACCAAGACACGATGCAGCTTGTATGGTACAAATGCAAACATTTCAACTCTTTGCCTTCCTCTCCAACTTCAAACTCCTCTTTGCATATAGCACAAACTTTCTCTTTCGCCAAATCTTCTTCCGTGATCGTCACGGTCTTTAAATCCTCGATGGCGGATGAAGAAGCCGGTGGTGGACCAACACGTTCGTTAGGCATGGCATCAACGAAGTCATCGTTAGTATCATTAGCAAGTTCATGATTAAACCGGTTACTTCTCGATGAGTTGATAAGATGGAGAGTGATCCAATCGGTATCGGTATCCCAAAATGGTCGGTTAAGCCTCATAATGTCAAGCTCGTCGTGAAGATTGATCTCTCTAGAGCAGAAAGGACATAAAGAACCGTATAGACCATAGTTTCGGAGCCTAATGGTACGGCTACAATGACGGCAATAGAAGTAATGGAACGTTCTTGTTCTTCTTGTTCCATTCACAATGATTCTTGGACGATACCTAGATGCCATGTTTTAACGTGATATTTAGTCTTTTTATTTGGATTAGGGTTTAAACATATGCATTTATACCTACATACGTGTACATGTTTTGAAGACGAGGCAAGACGAAGCCTGTACGAGTGTGTTATTCTTTTCTGTCTAGAGGAAGAATGGTGTCGTGGGGCGTCTGCTAATGTTAAACTCGGGAATCTTCGGTGATTTATCTTGTGCAAATCAAACATTAATGATGCTTAGAGAATCAACTATGATAAAAGGGTGTAGATTTAGCAAAGAGGGGTGTTATATGGACGGCCCAGTATCAGCCTGGTTCTTGGACCATAGTGTTTTAGCCGAGCTATAACTTTTTAGCCCAAGTTTTAACGAAAAGTTGAGAACTACTACCATGTACATGTATCTTGGTGATTGATTCCTTGGAATTGAGCATTTAATAATTGCAATTTTTCCAAACCCTTATAACGCGTATAATTGAAGCATTGTACGAACGGATATGTTTATGGGTTTATTCCATAATTATTAGGATGCTAAGACAAAATTTGCATAAACACAAGAAAAAAATGTACCATGAATCTAATCAAATAGTTTCGACTTTCGAAGAAAGGCATCAAATGCTTTGTTATTGGGATTCGCACTGTTTGCTGAATACCACAATCTGCCAACTATCTTTTTTTTTCATACTATTTGTAAAGTTCCAAAGAACAACCATAATATATTCTCTATGTTTTAATATATTTGTTTTGGGATTTTAATTTTACAATATAAATCATTTTCAAAGTCCAAATACAAAAATAAATAACTAGAGAATTTAATTAAAATCAAAAACTAAATACTACATTTATACTCCCTCTATATACAAAGGACTGGTGTTTAAGATTGTCCATACATATTTTTTTATTAAAATTTTCTTTGTTAATTTTGGCTTTATTTTTAATTAGTTTGAAGTTTTATTTGATTCTCAGTAAAAATCAACCACTTACATTTTTAGCTCAAATAAAATGCATTAAATAAAGACAAAATATCAATCTTTTGTTCACAAGAAATAAAGCTAAAACAAAAACCTAATCAAAAACCAAATGAATATAGTTATTGGTCTACCTCCCTTCAACTAGCGAAGGAATCTTTTACTTTATTCTGTTCTTTGCATACAGTCAAAATCCTTTTTCATTTCTCAACTTCACATTATATTCCTATAATGTTGGAAACTACTATTTAATTTAGATTTTACTTTTGAGTTTTATCTTTATCCATGAGAAAATGGTGGAACGTTGACGTTGTTTTCATTAAGTATATAATAATAACACTATACTTTAAATCTTTTTTTTCTCTAAAAAAAATTCTCCAATTGATAGAAGAGGGCGGAAGCAAATTAAATAAAGCAGTTCCACAAACGAAAAAGCGAGGCAACTAATTGGTTGTGATTTGGTAAACAATAACAACTTTGGTTTCGTTAGAGAATTGCATTCTCTCACACACACGCAGAGAAAAAAAAAAAGCAAAGGTGAAGTTTTTACTCATTTCCTCTTCTCCTCTCTGCTACACGATCAAAGGAAGCTCGGATTCGAAATGGGTTTAGTTTAGTTAGGTTGATCTCTAGGTTAATTTTGATTTCGATTCTTAAAGTTTGTTCCTTTTCAGCTTATGTATGTGTATGGTAGAGTAATTAGGGTGTTTTTTTCTTAAGCTATGTGGATGGCTACACGATCTGATTCTGTGAGCTCTATGATGAACCCTCACGCTATAAATTTTCAATCTTTGAGCTCGTCAGAGATGGGTCCTTACTTGGGTCGAAGTGGTTCCTTGTTGGGGATGAATATGATCAGTAACAATGTTACTAACTCTGGTTTAGTCCAAACCGGGAACTCTTCTCTAGATACTTCGTTGGCTAGTGAATGGTCAACCGAAGAACAACTCAAACTGGAGGCTGGCCTTGAGAAGTGAGTGTGTTTCTTTATCATCAATGAGTCTTTCTTTTTTTTTTGTTTGAAGTTGATGTGATTGAAGGAGGAGACTCTGTTTTTTTTTTTTGTAGATATAAGGATAAGCCAAGTATCATGAAGTATATTAAGGTTGCAGCCACTTTGCGTGACAAAACCGTTCGAGATGTTGCTTTGCGTTGTAGATGGATGAAGGTAAAATCTCTGTTTTCACCTATTTAGCAACTCTCAAGTTTTTTGTTTGTTCGGTTGTCTTGTAGCTTTGTTGCAATTTTGAATAATCTTCTCTTTTCTGTAGTATGATGCTTTCTTAGTTTTTTTTTTTGGCCTTTGTCCATCAAATACTGATTTTGTTCTTTCTAAAAAGCAGAGAAAGAGAAGAAAAGCAGAAGAATTCAACTGTGGGAAAAGAATAAGTTCTAGCAAGGTATGTTGTTGGAGACATGCTCGCCGTTTATTCAACTGATGAGTGAGTGACACACTGTTTTTAAATTTCTTCAGGACAAGCAGACAGGGTCTTCGAGCATGCCTAGTGTTTTACCTGAGAGCATGGCTTCATACCCTTTCTTGATTCCCTTTACAAACTCCAGTAAACATATTACATGTGAAGGTTAGCATCTTTCTTTATCTTAGATATTACTAACACTCTAATTAATCAACTCCAGGTCTTATAGCGAGGTGATTATCTCTAAAAATAGTTTAGTTATAGAAGAAGAGTTTACACATAGACATTGAAGCTGATGATTAACTAATTTCTTTTTGGTGGTTCTGTCTCAGATTTAAGTAGCCATGCAATCAGTCTCTTGGAACAGAATGTAAGAGCTTTTAGTCAAATTAGAGCCAATCTATCCTCATATAAGGTAGCCTCTATATTGCCTGGTTTAAAAGAATGCTAATGATGTTCTTGCTAAAAAATCGCTCCCTCCTGATGATTTTGATGAACAGGTACCTGATAACATAGATCTCTTTTGTCAGACGAGGAACAACCTTATCACCATCCAAAACGAGTAAGTTCCATACTTTTTTCTATAAAAAATGGGTGGAGATTGGTGAACTGATGTTTCTTAATTTTGGCAGCATGAATAATATGCCAGGCATGATGAGCCAGATGCCACCATTGCGGGTTGCAATCAACGATGATCTCTCAGCTACCTTGTTGAGTAATTCAACCTTGGTAAGTGTATATTAGGCTGCTCTCTCTCTCTTTTCTTTTGCATTAAAAGTCCCTTTTATTGGATGTCCACATGCTCTCTTCTTTTTGCTACTTTTGACTCCTACTGTAGTTTGAACCTTAAGTCCTTGGTTTAACTAGCCAATTTATCTAGATGATAATTAGAATAACTGCTACCCAACGTTTAGTGGATTTTCTTGTTTAGATATATTATGCATATGTTGTTAGATTCATCTTTTGTGGTTTCCTCTATTTGTATTGTACCAGAGGATGTCATTCAACACGATGCAAAATGGTGGTTTCCACATGAAGCAAGAGTCGTCAGGGTGACTGAGGAAATAATCTGGTTTCCATTAAGCAACCTGTAAATTGTCTTAAAGAAGATTTGAGGAAGATGAAAAAAGCTCACCATAACATCACACGTTGGGAAGTTTGTAGAGATGTGATTCTTTCGTAGCGCCAAAGATCTTTTTTTATCGCCAGGCCGGATGTTGCAACAATGCCATACGATTAAGAAGGGAGGATGTAGTCTTGGTCCTGGAGGATTTGATCAACTTAGTTTTAATTGTTCTTGGAGGATTCTAAGCGATGTGTATAAAAAAATGAATATGGTGGGAGATGGAAGAGTGTGTGTGTTGAGATTTGTATGTGTAATCTTCTTTTATCATTTGGTGTGCTAAGATCAACGTCTTCAACTTTTTTTTTGTTCCACTTCCACCGAAGATATTTACTTCGTTTCTAAAGACCATTCATGTTAAATATCCACGTGTTCTGTCAAAACTAAACAAGTACAATAGATGATCAAATACGTGTTCCACCAAATGAAGGAAGATTTAGCCTTAACGCAATAAATTTTCTTCAGGCGTTGAATATAGTTTTAAACTAGAAAAATGTTAGGGTCCACTTTGAAAGTAGAACCCTCCAAAAATAGGCGTATGCCATTTAAGAGTGGAGAGCACACGGTATTCTTTAGTAAAAGGCGAAAGAATAGTTCGCTTTGTGCTCACCACATGGCTGCGTGACTTGAACACTAGCACTCTGAAGTCAATTTATACTACAGTGTCCCGTATCAAATCCTCTCAGCTTTCCGATGTGGTATACTAAAAACTCTTTACTAAGAGGCCTTGTGGGCTGTAGCTATAATGGGCATATGCATTATGTTAACAGATCTTTTCCCCATTTGGTAAAGGATGCTCTAAATGAATTCGTGCTGGATCTTAGCAATCGAGATTAGCAAAAGTAACATGGCATTTGGTAATGTTATTATATCGACAATGTGCTATTCAGTAACATATGATTCTGCATAATGTGATATACATTTTGGTTACAGTTTTTCGCACTTGGTTATAACATATTCAGTAAAAGAATATGTTATAGTTCAAACGAGATTAGCAAAACTAACATGGCATTTGGTAATGTTATTATATTGACAATGTGCTATTCAGTAACATATGATTGTGCATAATGTGATATATGTACATTTTGGTTACATTATTTTCGCACTTGGTAGTTTAGCTAATTTGACGTTACTTTTAGTTTAATAAATAAGTGAACATCAAACGAAACTAAACAAACAATTTTTTCAATCTTCAGTTTTGTATATACGGACACATAAATGTTAAGAAACAAAACAAGAAAATGCAAGAATCCACTTCAACGATATAAAAAAATAGAAACATGACGAATAACGAGACGGGGAAACTCTACATCATCCAGTTTAATCGATTTTGGGAAGATGAAACATGATTTTCCCCTCTAGTTGATGGATCACCAAAGTTGACCAAGCTTCTTATGGATCGATTATCACTGCCATTTTGTTCGAAATAGGAAGGATGAGAGAGGTTGTCGCTAGAATCGAGTAACAAGAATGGAGAAGTGGAGGCAGTGGAAGCCATGGCTGTTGCTCCGACCGGGAGTGGGTGGTTATGTGTTCCTTCGTAGGTTGTTATCAATATCGACATGTCTTCTAAACATCTTTGCACCTTCGCAAATGCAGCAACTCATAAAAAACTATATACACGTATAGCATATTACAAAAAACACTATATGGACATCAAATATAAATATATAATCATGACATGTGTTTTAGTTATCTATAATAATGTCAATGTTATAATAATGTTAATGTTTTAGTAAAAGCGCATTTTGTTGGAAATCATCTGGTCTAAAATGGCTACCAACACTAAATTATATAATTATTATTGGAATTAAATAAAATTATAGGGTTACTTGCTAGATAATTGATTAAAACACGTTAATGGGAAAATCGTAAGTACGTGCTATTTTGTACGTGATTTATAGAAATAACATGTAAAATAGCGTTTTATCAAAATAATATTTTATTTGTTGAAACCTCACATAAAATCTATGTTATAATTAAACACATCACTTATACAGTTATACTACTATTATTTGTCCGTCCTTTTTGTAAATTCAATTTGATTATCTAGTACATTTTCTCTAAATTACTTACCTGTTTTCTAACGGGACATCCTGGAGCCACGGTGCATCGGTAATAAGCTCTTGGACATGGATTCCCTTTCGCTGTTTTCTGACCGTACTTTCTCCATTGGCACCCATCATTCATCTACACATATTCATTCGTACACAGTATTTTATCTCTATATTTTCAAGTTACCAGCCTCCAAACTGAGTCTAAGATCGTATATATATAGAAACTCACCGTTGCGGTTTCACATCTCGCTCTCACTGACACCCTGGCCTTCCTATTTCCCGGTGAAGACGTTATGACACGTTGCGTGTTTATATCTTTTCCCTGAATTACACTGCTACTATTGAATCTTTGCGTGTTATGAGACTGATCAGCTTCTTTGTTCTCTCCTTGTTTCTGCTTTTTCTGTAGAGAAAGTGAAAGCCCTAATTCTCCGTCCACCAAAGCCAAGGAAGCAGATCTCTCGACTCCTCTTGTCCGAACCTTCGCTTGTGCCCCAGCGAATATTTCAAGATCCTAATTTAAAGACATCAGGTTATATATACATACCACAACTTATGTAAGTAACGTGTAAAGAAAGAGAAGATTCTCTCACCATCTTGTTGGTTTGATCGATAACCGGGAATTTCATCTCGAGCTGGCGATAATCTTGAAGGGTTTGCTCTACAAGCTTCCTCAACCTCATATTCTCTTCTTTCACATGTTCCATCTCTATCTGCATCTGCAAGAGCTGATCTCCATCTATGGATGTTAACATATTTTCACACAATATACATATGCTCTGATGTATAATTATACGAATTGTAAGTACCTCTTCACGTTCGTTTTCTTCTTTTCGAGTTTTTGAAATTAAACAAGAATCTTCAATTTCGTCTTCTTTCACCATTTGTTCATTTTTATCTTCACTAGCACCAACACCAGCTTCTTCTTCTTCCTTCTCCGAGCTGTGTTTTGATGTTTCTTCATCTTTCTCTTTCTCAAGTTTGAGAGAAAGATCCATGCCCAGTAATGGAGATGAAAACCAAACCTCTGTATTTTTTTTTGTTAGATTTGGATTTTAAGTGCTAAAGTCAAATTCCATTTCTGATCAGAATTTCGTTTACTATTTGTATTATTCACTCTAGTACGCATCTAAAGCTACATTTGACTTTCTTTAAGTAATCATATTATCTTGAAGATAAAACAATCCATATTAATTAATTAAGCGTTTATAATTTTGGCCTTTAGAACAGTTAAACCAGGGTTGCCATGGAATCATGAATAAATAAGATGAAGATTAATCTTTGACATTTGAAAAGCATCTTTTATATTATCAACATTTGGGCATCAGGGTCCAGGAAACTTCCGGTCACATGTGTTGTACCATGTGAAATACAGAAGACCGTCGAGTGTGCTAATTTTCAACTTTGTTATTGATGTGTTTATAATCAGATGCGTTCGTTTTTTCAGATAAGTATACATGCATAGTTCGGTAAGTCTTGTAAAGATCGAGATAATAAAACAAAACAAAAAAAGAATGGTGGGAACGAAATTCAAAACGTACCATATATTTTACTTCTTCGTCTCATCAATCAATCATTAGACGTCTAAACTAAAGCATCCAAAATATGTAACGACTTAATTCAGTCAACGAATCTTGAATTTCCTCTCGAAGGTTTTATTGAAATTTTCTACTTACAAAATATTTTCTTAAAAGTAAGATCTTTGTGTTATTTAACATTTACACCCCCAAAAAAGATCTTGGTGTTATGGACTTGTATTCTCGCGCAGCCCTCATGCTACACCTACGCGTTCGGGATATTTTAGTTATGTTCGTTGGGCAATTTCTTTAGAAAAGTCAGTTCATAAGAATATATGATATACACAACTTGATACCAAAAACACTAGTTGGTTTGATTTGTAAATAATATAACATGCATGAGATATACTATTCTTTTAAGTTTTGTACGTGTTGGTGCACAATTTGATGGCGAGAACGTCGGAATATATGATGTATTTAATCAGTGAAGCCATGTATCTCTGCTAAATATTTAAAGCCGTATGATTTTATTTAGCTAGTGTTTTATTATAACCCATTATATATGTATCATCATTGTTGTGATTTTTATTTTGTTCCTAACGTGAATTTTGATTAGCAACTACTAAACTCGTACGAAAAAATCCAGAACAAGATACGATGCCAAAGAAAAAAAAGTCCAGAACAAGATTTATTGCCTTGGGATTGGATCTGAAAATAGTCAACTAGCATACTTTCAGTTTTTATCGTGTATATATATATGTAGTCTAGTCTCACATTCATTTAATAGACTTAATTTTCTTACCGAGAGGTAGGCAGTGGACACTGGTCCATAGTTTTGTTGAAATAGAAAGAGCAAGTATGAATATGTGTAGTGTGTATTGTATTTAATATTTGTTTGAATATGCTAATATAATTTGAATATATAGCCAGCCAACACGCGGTTTTGAAATTATAAATCAACTAGGTAGCCAACAGTTTTCATGACCAGAGCTTATCATTAAACAAATTCCTTTTTTTCAAGATACTAAAATAAATTGAATACTCAAGACACAATTTTGCGATTATAAATTAACAACCAAAACTATATGTTAAGGTTTAGTACATCTTTTTAATCTCAGAACCAACTGATAACAGATCAAATCATCTATCTCTCTTACATATAATATTTACAATATAATATCAGAGTACCAACACACTCTATTGACGTTGGATTAACATTTCTACATAAGTAGCTATGCGTGTGTCAAAAGATATATGCATGCAGTTGTCTTACTTGTATCTTGCCAAAAAGGAACTTTCCAGTTACATAAAGTATATAAGATAATCAAATAGCATATGGATACTAAAGAAATGAAAAAGTTGGCAGAGGAAGCGTGGGACAAGAGAGAAAGCAGCGCCGCAGCCATATCTTCCGTTGGAATTTTGTAATTCACAAGCAGAGAAAAAGGTCAAATGCAATTTCACGTTGTCCCTTCGGTATGCATTTTATGATTTTTTTTCTCATTTTAAATCTTTGTGTCCTTAGGTCAACTTCTAAATCGAAACCCCATCTGGGGCTTTACATCCCCCCCCCCCTCCCCCTTTCTTCTTGCTGCATTCTGATGGTGTTTAACAATTCATAGTTTCTTTATGTTAATAAAGTATTATAGTTTCTACATAAAAATGTTTAGTATTATTCAAAAAAACTTAGGACTTAGGAATCTCGCTGTGGTAATTCAAAAAAACTTAGGACTGATTCTCCATGGAGACCAACGAGATAGAACAAGAACTTCCTCTTAAACACAGCTTACAACTTTCATTGCACTATACATATAGTAGTCCATATCCAATTGTTTTGGAAGCCCAAGTCAAGGAAAAAAAAAAGAAGCCAAGCCTCTTAGTTAACTACCACCCTAAGCACTTACATTGTTTTGTTGCCTATAACGCCCCATTAAAATATAATCCACGGGCAAGCTGTGTCAGATTTTGCTTTTTTTTTTGTTTCAATCGCCAAGTTAATCCGGGGTCAAGCCGTGTAAGACTTTGTTATTTAATTATGGTTAATCTCTAGCCATTTGCAGCAGCATTTTTGAAAGAAGAATCTAAAGATAACTCGAGAATATTCCTGATCAGGCCCAATCGCGAAGCACAATGGGCCTTAAAAGGCTGCGCGTCAGTATTATTACGCATTGGACAGACTCGTGGAGGTCATAGATCCACCACACGTGGCGTGAGGAGAGAGAAACTCCGAATCCAGAGCTAATTGGTGGAGAGCAGTGGTGGTGGTGTGGTGGTGCTTCGTCTTCCTCCTCCTCCTCGTCCCTCTCGTTATCTCTCTCTCTGTTGCTAATCTTCAATCCCTAAAGGTAAAATCCGTCTCTCTCTCTCTGTTGCTTTCTTAAGCTCTTCGTATAATTTTATCGATCTGTTTGTTTGTTTTTGGCTAGTTAGGTTATAGAGAACAGATCTCGATATAAATTCTGGGGGATTTCGGATTCGAAATTAGAGGTTGGCTTTGAATTTGAGACTTTGTGTAGTTATAATCTATCGATTCCAATTAGGTCTGGAACGATCGAATTATCAAGAAGATTTATTTTTATTTTATTTATTTATATAAAATTTATGTTGGATCTGAGATGTGTGTGTGTGAGAGTGATTATTCTCCATGTGGATTGGTCATTATATGTTGTCTTGAATGTTGTTAATCACCTTGTAGGCTTACAAGGATAGTTTGATCACTGTGCAATTCCACTGATAGATGAATATGTTTGATATTTTGTGATTGTTTTTTTTTTTTTGCTAAATTGTTATGAGTACTTTTACAGGTGTGATTTTTTTGAGATCATGGCCAAAGCTACAAGAACTAGACGCAGGAGGGTTCACTCGCGACGGATCAGACCAAGACCTTACAAATTCCATCCCTCTTCTAACCGTCGGAACGTGTTTCCAGAAGATTGTTCGAAATGTATAGAGAAGAGAGACAGCTGGGAGAATGTTATATGTTCGGTTTGCATGGAGTGTCCTCACAACGCCGTGCTTCTCCTCTGCTCATCTCACGACAAGGGTTGTCGTCCTTACATGTGCGGCACCAGCTTCCGATACTCCAATTGCTTGGATCAGTACAAGAAAGCGTCTGCTAAGCTGAAGTCAGATCTTGGGAACCTCACGTGCCCGCTTTGTAGAGGCCAGGTGAAAGGGTGGACGATCGTGCAGCCTGCGCGTGACTATTTGAATCTCAAGAAGAGGATATGTATGCAGGAGGACTGTGCTTTCGCTGGAACCTTCAGAGAGTTGAGGAAACACATGAGAGTGGAGCATCCTTGTGCGAGGCCGCGTGAGGTTGATCCTGACGTGGAGCAGAATTGGAGGAGGCTTGAGATTGAGCATGACCGGGATGATGTTTTCAGCACGATTAGGTCGTTGATACCTGGTGCGACGGTGCTTGGCGATTACGTTATAGAAAGGAACAACAACGATGACGACGGCGGCAACGGTTCTGACTCAGACGAGGGTGGTGATCACTACAACGGTGCAGGGTTGGATGCTGGGTTTGGTAGGAATTTTTTGAATGTTATCCTTATGATGCATGCTGTTGAGGCGTCAAGGAATCCGACAAGACGCTCTGATTCGGATTCGAGCGATTTGGCGATCAACCGTGGAGCAACAAATGAGATGAGTTTCTCTGGAGAAGAGGAAGAGGACGATAGGCAGAGTACCTCTTTGGCAAGTCGACTGAGGCGACAAGGACGTGTTCTACTAGGACGATCAGGTAGGAGACGTAGAGGTAGAGAAGCTAACCAGAGACCAGGTCCTCGTAGATGAGAAGAGATACCACAAAGCTCAAAAACAAAACACTATGTTTGGTTTTGGGGTTTCAGGTAAGTTTTATGGTAATGGTTTAGAATACAAATGTGGTTTCAAGAAAGCATTTGACCTGTGAACCTTTTTTCTGCTGAATTTGACTCAGATTTGCTCGTGGTTGTCAAAGAAGCAGGTCTGTGTTTACTACGCATTTTAATGTACCCTGATGTAACTTTTCTTGTCAAAGTTTTACATATGTGAATAAGCATGGTGATTATTGATGGTTAATGATCACACTCTATTCAGCAATCATGAACAATTGGTTACTCGTTTTGTTTATAAATTTTATATGCACTTACTAAGGATGTTGATGTTGATGTTGATGTTGATTTCTAAGTTTTAAAGAACTTTCAAATATATAAAAAGAAAATATTAAATTTATCATAAAATGTAACTAGCCTATACATCTTAGAGCGGGCATTGGAGGCCGCCAATACTTGCAAAAAAGCATAGGATTGATTTCCTTGAATGACACGATCTCATTTCTTGCAAGTGTATCATTTATTTGGGCATGAAATGTCATCAAATTAAACGGTGGGGGCCTTGTTCTTACTATCCTTCTCACTTTTTTATTTTACTCGTCGCTTTCGAGTTTTGTCTTTGTCCCCATATTTACGGCAAATTACAGAATCAATAAATAGAGGAGGGTCACTGTAATTGTGAACAAATTGACAAAAGAATTGAATAAAAGGGATTTGGGTTTAGAATTGAGCAAAAAGTTGCATCCATCCACTAAAAGAAGAAATGGGAAATGAAAACATATTTTAAGCAAATGGTGTATGAAAGAAAATGGTTTATGTAAGGAAAGAGTCTCACTTCTCCATGTTCTTGAATAATAAAATCTTATCCGTTCCATTTTACGTTTCGAATCTAGCTAAAAGATCTGTAGCCGAAAGCGTCATCAAGAAGAGAGACAAAAGAAGGCCATCTTATTGATTATTACTCGAAAAAGAGGAAAATACATTCTGGCTTTTTAAAAGTTTGAAGTAGAATAAAGCTTACTTTTATGGATGTCGGTAACTTTTTGAAATTTTTAGCATATCATATCTCTCTTTTTGTATAGTAGTTTAGACTTGAGCGTTATCGTTTAGCGTATTACTGCATTTTCAAAAGTAAAAACTACAAATAAAGTTTACGTATTCAAAAAATGCTTTTAAAATATTAAATTTGAAGGTATTGAATAGTATAACTTTGAATTTATAGTATTACTATTGTTGTATATAGCTTTTCATATTTCTTCCTTACAATTTTGATTCAAAATAAAATATTTCTTCTTCGCAATTTTGATTCAAAATAATTTTGTTAATTTTGTATTATTTTTTTAAGTCCTTATAATTTTATATTGCATAAATATAATCATTTGCGCAAAATATATGATTTGATAAAGTTTAGCTATTAAGTTATAAGAATAAAACAAAAGATAAATATATCATTTTTAAGATTCATAAATTGATCATCTATAAAAGCATTATAAAAATAATTTTATCGAATAATTTGATTTTATCTATCAATTATTATTTAATGAGTGTGCTTTAATATCATCAGCTTATTATAATTTAATGACTTACTAATAAATACTGTTTGTAATATTTTAATGTATATTTTATTATTTTAATAATTCTTAATCAATTTTAATTGATATTGGAGATCGTTGTGCAAAAATATATGATTTAATAAGTTAGGTTTAAATATTTATTACTGAAAACATATTTTGAAACTTCAAATTTAATACACCATAAAATAAAGTTGCTTTGAAAATGTCACTATACAAAGATCATGCACTTGCTTTGGTCTTGTTGAACATTATATTATTAGGGATCACTCTGAAACGCAGATTATATGCATGAGAAATATGATAACAGTTTTGTAGTGTTATTATGTCGCATCATGTGACATAACCACATAAAAGAACCATTCCATGTGATAGGCACCACCAAAAACATTCACTATTTCGACACCAAAAAGTAAGTTGATAGAGCAAACTTTACTTTGAAAATGGATAACAGAAACGATTTGTTTTTTTTTCTTCACAAAAGCTTATTTAACTATGAATATAATAAGGTTATGTATAATATTCAGTTCGAATGTTATTCTTTGGTGATTGTCAAATTGACGATCTACAGGGGTCAATACATTATACATACTATTTGTGGTAAGATACATTATACATCTTGATTGGACATTTACGGGATTTATGCAAGAACATCAAAACAAAATTTATTTTTTCAGAAATTTTGTGAATGAGTATAATTGTGTTCTTCATGTAATACGTCATTTTGCTCATAAACCCTTAAAAGAAGTAAGAAGACTCCGGGTTTCTCTATAATCTATTTACAAAATCTCTGAATTGTTCGAAATTTCTGATTACTTGGTTTGATTTTTTAATATTTGATTTATTTATTGGTTTCGGTTAAGATTGCTCAAAACTAAATACAAATATGATACACTATGAATATTATGACTAATCACAATTATACTCATTTGTATAATTGATATTGTGTACGTGTAATTAATAATCTATAGCTAACAACTGTGATTTAATTGGTCACCTTTAGGTGTCTTTAGTGACAGAATCGAATTTTCATAGGTCTAGAGATTAGTATGATTTCAGTCTAGGATTCTCTCGGTTAAAATGACAAAATTCATCATCTATATTTGTATTAAACTATGGTATTATGGTCTACACACTATATCAAACCTCTTTTCTTAATTAAGTGTCCATTTTCTGCATGAGTAAACTATGCAATTCTGTTTTCTTCAATGTTATAGTTATAATTTGTTACATTGTGTTGTCTTTTATGGCTCTGATTTGTGACGTTATACCGTCTTTTTTTTGTTATATATCTCACTGAGACGACAGGGAGACGGAGATAAAACGTCGGAGATAGAGGTACAAAGTCAGCTGTACTTACTCTCATTTTCCATCAATCGTATGTGTATGTCTTATTGTTATATTATGTCAATGATCATGTCGAATTATGATTATTCTTATTCTTAGCATATATATAGTTATACGAATAAGCGGATCATATCTTATAAATTTGTTTATGGTTTAAACTTACAAAACCATATAAGACGGGACATAAATAATGAAATCATCTGAAAACGAACTAGAGTGGTCCAACGAGTAAATATTTCTGGTAACAAGAAAATGTAATCAAATTACAATAGTAATATTTAAGAATTGGGTCGTCACGATGTGACATGACCTATAAAGATGATTATAAAAGGAAGGATGAGAAGGAAATCATGGAAGTGAGTGAAGAGGGCCTGGTGAAAGAGACTGATGACTGACTCTTAAACCATTTTAAACTTGGCACTGAAAAACATGGCGTTTTTTTTCCATCATTTCCTTTAGTTTATTTCGGAAGTGTCACCTACTTCCCAGCTCTGAAAATGACTTTTCTTCTCTTCTCTGCCTCCATACATTTACGTCCATGTATTTTTTTGAACTGAAACATCCTTGTATTTCTCACATTGATTTCACTTATACAGGAATGGGCGACCACTTTCTTTTTAGTTTGTTCCTCCCAGCTGCCCAAAAAAAAAGTTTGTTCCTCCCATTTTATTGAACACGTCCCCTCCAGTTTTCAACTCCGCCAAAGAATTAAAAGATACCAGCTTTCGTCTGAGTCTGAGAGAGCACGTTCTTATAATTAAACTGGTTCATTTGTATATCAAGAACTATACGTTTGGGTAAATTATTTGTTATTTAGGTTTGTATGCTGAATAGACTCGTTTTGTTTTCTTGATTTTGTTATCGTTAGCATTACAACCTTTTAGATTATGTTTTTTCAAAAAAAAACCTTTTAGATTATGTCATCGATATGGAAAATTTTTGCACATCTAATCTACTGTTTTATAGCAAAACTGGTTATATATAACTTATAATGTTAACTATATAGCATAATTTAATTGATGCATATAGTCATATTAACAATATTTGTGAAACATTATTATTTTGTAGATGTGTGATCATATGATAGTCTTTAGAGCAACCCTATCAATTAGGCTCTCAAACATAATATTCCGAGACAATAATTATATTTTATTATATTTTACTAAATATTTAAATTTTATTTGTTTTTTTCAAAAACAACACCACTTATTGTTTGACAAACAGGCAGTAGAAAATCTGATAATATCTATGTAGAGAACTTAGAGCATGTTCAATGGAGGGTTATTATACATTTTCCATTCTCCTAATTTTATTTCTACTATTTTAATTTTATTTTTTAGCCTTTAGATTTCATAAGAGAACCAATTAATTAGGGTGCTCTTAGTTCTTGCGGTACTAATCATTTTGTTTCTTTTGTAATCTTAATATTGAAAACAAATCCAGATAAATAATTTAAATAGGTAAATAAGTTCGGTAGTATTCTTTTAGTTTCGTTACAAAAAAAATAAATCTAGATCATCAGTCTAGACTTGTGACTTTTTTCTTTTCTCTACTAACATAATTTAAAATATTATTATAGTTGAAGTAGTTTTAGTTCTTATAATTTATGTAACACTAGAAGTCTAGAATGTATTATATTAGGATGTACTATTAAATATAAGTTAAGGTCATCAGCAAAGAACTTGGTAGAGCAATTGAGATTTCATGTGACAAGATTTTATTAAATAAAATCATTTTTAAAATGAAAATGTAATCTGTATTTTAGTAATATATATATATATATATATATATATATATATATATATATTAGCTTTGTTGGTATGGGAAATATAAGATATTTTTTTCAGTAATATAATTCTTATTTCATAAAATAAATTTATAAATTTATATTTAAAATTTTTAGCTCTTTTAGTAGACTATATTTTATTTTAGTTTGGATGTTTTAAAGTGATATAATAATTTAGTAATTACTTAACTGCATATTGTTTTATATTAAACAACTACAATTATTTTCAATATCTTTGTATTTGATCTATAGATTTTGATTAATTTGGTTTTTATTACTGTAAAACTAAACAGATAATATTAATTTATTTACTAATTTAGTAAATTTACCGTCAATCATTTACATACATATTTTATCGAAATTACATCGTAGTAGATTTAATATTTTTCAAATTTGGAGAAGTTATTTTCTTATACTGATAAATGAGTTTAGGTAAAATTCAAACACATATGACAATTTAATATTTCATAAATAGTGTTTTAGTTAACAACAAATCAGATAGCTTAACACCTGGTATGAGGCAACATACGTCGTTTACTGTCTATATGGATGCAAAAATACCAGTTTAGTTTACATAGACATCATGAGTCTGTAATCTTGTTGACAAAAAAATAGTGTTTTAGTTTTGTATTTGTAAAATAACTTATTGGCAAAATATATATAATGTTTTAGTTTCTTAATATTAAGCTGGTGTTAAATTTTTTAAAAGTTAGAATTTTTTATTTTAAAATTTTTGTCAAAAAAATAATTTAATTTTCATTTCATAATTAGTCTAATACTTCCTCCGTTTTTTAATAAGTGTCGTTGTAGAGAATTCTATTTGTTACAAAATAGTGGTCGTTTTTTATTTTCGATGCAAAATTTATTAATTTTATAGTGTATTATTTTTCTATTGGTTAAAATATGGTTAGGTGTATAGAGAATTGTATTTTTATATATAAATATGTAATATTAGTTGTTTTTTAATTCGCGTCCACAAAGTTAAATTGACACTTATTTTAAATCTTATTTTATAGAAAATAATGTGATGATGAAAAGGTAAGTTTTAATATTTACTTATCAAATAATAATGTTTAGAAGATATGTTTCTTGTTTTAAAAATTTATATATAAAAATTAATGTTATTATATACAAGTTACTATAAATATATCCACTTCTGATATCCTCTTCTTAAATTTGTTTAACAAAAAATATTTAATGATTTCAAATGTTTGGCTTTCCCATATCCTTACTTATTTTAAATCTTATTTTATAGAAAATAATGTGATGATGAAAAGGTAAGTTTTAATATTTACTTATCAAATAATAATGTTTAGAAGATATGTTTCTTGTTTTAAAAATTTATATATAAAAATTAATGTTATTATATACAAGTTACTATAAATATATCCACTTCTGATATCCTCTTCTTAAATTTGTTTAACAAAAAATATTTAATGATTTCAAATGTTTGGCTTTCCCATATCCTTACTTATTTTAAATCTTATTTTATAGAAAATAATGTGATGATGAAAAGGTAAGTTTTAATATTTACTTATCAAATAATAATGTTTAGAAGATATGTTTCTTGTTTTAAACATTTGTATAAAAAAAAATTAATGTTATTATATACAAGTTACTATAAATATATCCTCTTATTAAATTTGTTTAACAAAAAAATATTTTAATGATTTCAAATGTTTGGCTTTCCCATATCCTTTCCGATTTTATGCAATTTTTTTTTTTAAAATAACGTGTAAAAATGATTTATGGTCTTTTGTGTGAAAACGGCGTTTATAATGAAATATCACACGGTACATTTAAATACCACAGAAAGGGAGACATAATTATAGCCTTTGAGAAACTATTTATTAGTATTCAAGAAACCCACATGGCGGCCATGCAAGCGTTTAATTCGTAATTATGACTGGCACCAAATTATATACTCTTAGTTTTTGATATTTTGCAATGATGGCAAATGATCCTAATAATTATCTATTTGGCCAGGTGGTAAATGGCTCCGGTTAGAATTTTCATCCTGGATTCGAATAGTATTGACCATCGAAACTAGCGTTAAATTGCAAAAAACATGGAGTACCGCAGACTTTATAGAATTAGTCTTTGAGCTTAAAACCTTTGGAATCTCCACGATTATAAAAAAATGTTTACATGAAACCAGTTGAACCTAAAATATAAAACATACAAAACAATATCCAGTGAAATTTTAGTTAAGCGGTGTAAACGTTCATCATATGGTCGAGAAGAAAAGACGTTATCATATGAAATAGTATAATATGTCATCAACCTACACTATGTATAGACTTTACGGGGCGCATTTTGGAGGGTTTCCAAAAGAACTGAACATAAAAATTTAAATATGGACGTATATTACATGTTTAACAAACTTTTTTAATGTTTAACACACTTTATAATATACTACAGTAAAACTTCTATAAATTAATAATGTTGAGACTTTGAAATTTTATTAATTTATTGAGATATTAATTTACAGAAGTTTATTTATTTATAATTTTTTATTTGTAACACGCTACAGTAAAACCTCTATATCATGATCAGTAAACAGTAGAGTTAATAACTGCATTTTGTAAGTGTTAAAGAACTAATCGTATTATTACACGGGAACCCTTATTAGTTATTAACCGATCATTAATACAGTATAAGTTAACTGATCATTATGTTGAAGAGTTAACTGGATGGTCAAAGATTTATTTTGCCGTGTAATAATTACAAAATGTTTTGTTATTCTATTTTTATGTGCCATTTTCGTCAATACCATTTATACATTCTGAAAATCATATGATTTTTGTTGAAATCCGTTTTTTATGAAACGAAACCACTAATTCACTATGATTAAAATTTGTTTAGTTTCCAAAAGAATATCCAATCTACTCTATTTTCTATTTTATTTTCAAATATTTTTTTTATTAATTCTACTATATTTAAAATTTTAAGTGGATCAGTAACTGGAATGATAAATCTTATTTCAAATAAACAGTGCAAGATTTGTTTGGTACTATAATTTTGTCTATTTTTTTCATTTTTATCTCTAAAATAGAATAGGTTTAAGATAAAATAAAAATCCATGTTCAAGTATAAATAAATTAAAGTAATACTATTGGAAATACTTTATATGATTGTATACAACTTGCCTAACACAATTCTCATAAACACTGTTTTATTATAACCTTTTGTCAATCATTTAGATGGTTGTGCAATAAGTCTTGGAATCTGGTTAAGCCATTAATCACAAAAAGAATCAAAAAGATAATTCATTACGAAAAATAAGAGTTGATAACGAAATATTCTTTTTATAAAAATAATTTTAAACTTGAATGTTGAAGTTTATAATCTTGCGATATTATAAACTAACAAAATTAGGGTACCTCCAAAAGAAACAAACTAGGGTGGAACAATGACATGTGTTTCCATTTTTGTGAGAAAAGTTATATCAGCAAATTCCATTTTGAAGTTTGCAAAATTCATTTTTTAAGTTCAAGATTTCACTTTTAAATTTTGTAAAAATTCATTTCTAAAGTTAGCACATTTTCTTTTTGAAAGTTGGAAAGTGTTTCTCTCCAAGAATTTGTGCATTATAGTTTTTAATTAATCAGAATTAATATAATAAATTCTGTATAAATATCTATAAACGTACATTAAATAAATATTAATTAATTTATGTGTTCATGTAAATTTATTTTTGGCATTACTTTATGCTGGTTTGTATCTGCTTGACGTAATATTATTATTATGTATTATATCTTCTATTGTTGTTGATTTTATTTTAAAGGTCCTAAATTTATGATTTATATACATACATATATATATATATACGTGTATGTGAAATTAATATTAAATATAAAACTGCAAGAATAAATTATAAATGAAAGAAATTCTAAAGTTCTGAAGCTGGTTTTAGAACGTAAAAACTTCATAGTTGTAGTTTTAAAGTTTGCAGGGTTAGTTATTACCTCTCATAGAGTAGGTTAAAGTTCCTCGTTTTTTCTTCAAGATGAGAATTAGTATCTTAAAGTTAATTACTAGATTTTGACCCGCGGTTTCAAACCGCGGGATAATTTTTCGAAACAATCCATTTTAT
>OVBX01000053.1:0-74417 GCA_900406325.1 Erucastrum elatum | reverse complement strand
ATATTAGTCAAATAATAACCAAAATTCGATGGTGTTATATTATATTTTTTTTTTGGCAATCATCCTTTATGTACATAAGAAAAATACTTAGATTTTTTTAAGGAAAATAATACACACAAGAAGAAAAAATGTTTCATAAGATGCATAGACAAAAAAAGTTATGTATAAAATATGTTTCTAATACTAAAGCAGTTGTGAACCTATTAAGAATTAAATGAAAATGGAAAAACAATATATTAATATATAAATAAAAAGTGGAAGAATTAAATAAAAATGCATGATGGTGAATTGAACCGGACTCCTTCATTGCCAAAATCACAGAGAATACCACTGACCCATAGAACAACTTATATCAAGACACAATAAATTAATATAAATAGTCGGGGGCATATGATCCCGTACCCATCAACGTGGGTCCGCCCCTGTGAATGGTGTTACAAATGACCTTTCATGTTGATGATGATGGTGTTACAAATGACCTTTCATCATCATCATAAAACCCATTTAAACCAAATATAAAATCTAACTATTAGTATAAATAGAAATTTAAGGTCCAGTCTTGCTCTCTTTCCTCTGACTCTTGTCTCCACCTACTTCTTTCTTCCCCGCTCCTCTCTCACTAAACTGAGTCACCATGGCTGGGCAAGGTAACTCAGTCACACAATTCTCGAACCTTCTCTCTCGTCTTTATCAGTTTATTTTTACTGTGCATCATATATAATGGGTTTGAATTGCTCACTCTGTTTTGATTTTGGAATTTTTTTCTGTATTTGAATAGATCAATTCAATGTGAAATTTAAACGGGGTGAGACAATGTCTCATGAACAGTTCTAAAGGTGAGAATGAAAGATAATATCCCAATAAAACGTTTGGAAGACATCTTTCTTTTTTTTTTAAAAAACATAAACTCATATTAATGTAATAGTAAAATTAGGTGCCTGCCCATAAAAGCTTGTTCCTCAACTCGAAATTGTTTAGCTAGGCTATCAGCAACACTGTTCCCTTTTTCTTGGTATCCAAGAGAATGAGATTTCGTCGGAAAAACAAGACATTGTCCTCCCTTCGGTATTTGAACTTGTTTAATAATTATTTCTCTTAAGTTACTTGAAGCATCTGGAAATACCCATGAAAGTGGTAAGCTACTCAAGTTCAAGTCTCAAGTTTCCGAGGAGAATTTTTTTTTGCTGTCTTCATGGAACAACTCGTTCCCTCTCTGCAAATGGATGGGGGTTACATGCGGCCGAACAATATTTCCCTTCTATATTTTGTATATTTAAGATTTGTCAAAGTTCTCTTTGTATATATATTTTTTGTTATATTTGCTTATTTTTTTCCTTTATATTGCTTTTGTTTTGCTTCATTTTCCCTTTTCTTCTTTTTTTCTATTCTTTTGATGGAATCGTTTCAGATATAAGTGGTTTTGATGGGTATTAAGGCGGCTGATTTCTCAAACAACAATCTTTCTGAAGAATTCCTGCATATCTTGCAAATTTTAGTTTGTTGGAGTATCTTAATCTATCCTTAAATATTTTTGTGGAAATTTGTCAACAAAAACAAAGTTCAAAAATGCTACTAATCTCTGTATTTGAGTCATCCAAGACAGTGTCATTCCTCGTAGATGGTAAAAAAGCCGGGTTAATGAAGAATCAACCTCCTCTAACTTTTCTTAAGGTAAACCCCAAAAAAACTGATGAACATATATAAACCTAGTTTTTAAGTAACATGCGGTTAAAGATATATTTTCTAATACATCTTTTTTGTAATATATTTTAATTTTGGGACAGGTTCATGATGATGGACACTTGGTCCTGATGGATCAGCCAAAAGCTTCCTTGCAAATGCTCAAGACTTGGATCCAAGGACAACTGGCTACTCCGACTAATGTGATGATAGTCAGTCAATAATTAAAATGTCTAAGAAAATAATAAGTGTTTTCGTAGTCTCGACTTTCTTAGAAGTTATCCAAGCCTACATCTGAGATATTTTAACCAAAAAAAATTGTGTTTTAAGCAAAAATATGATGTCACTTTATATAAACCATAGCGTATTTTCCGTAACCGCACTATTTCATTTACGAGATAATGTTCCATTAATGGGTTAATTTATTCAAATATTAACAATATATAGTATACAAAAATGTAAAATTTTAAAACTGGAAGGTAAATTTGGAACGATTAGATGAAAATGATCATAGTACACTTGTACCAAGAATTCTTGTCATTGTTCCAACCGTAAAACCCATCGATGATGATACTCACCGTAAAATCTTTGTATGAACTCGACAAACTGTATATCCTCTCAGAGGGCCAGAATTGTTCTTGATCCCCAAACTTTCCATACGCAAATTATGTGTGTCACATTACTTTGCATCTCTACTGGCGTTTTTTTTTTCTATTTTTGTTTTGCTTTATAATTCTTTGCCTATGAAACTAAATAACACAATTCAGCGTTATAAAAACAAGTGATAACGGTTACCATTAGAATGAAGAGACTCTAAAATTAATTAGAAACAATATCAGTTTGGTAACTTTTGCAGTTAGGGAGAAAGATGAAATATCATCATTAGGGTTGGACTCAGTTAGGCCCATGATATCTGGTTTGGTAGGGTTGGTGAAGTATACTATATGGACTTTATGTCAACAATCCGTTTCGTCTAAACTACAAAAACCCCAAAAACAACTGCATCTGGATTCTGGAGGAACAAGAAAAATAGAATTTTTTCAAATATTACAAAAAAAACACAACCTGTAAGCAATTTGGAAATAAATATTATGAAAAGGAAAACTACACTTTTTATCTTTTCCTAAACTTTTTTTTTGTGGGTTGACCATGTAGGATACTGTTCCAATTTTTTTTTCCTAAACTAAAATGCTGTAATTCTCTTTTCTTCAAAAACGAAAAAGGAACCTTAACTTTGTTCTGATGTTTTTATCCTTTTGATAAAAACATAAAAGTATGTGCCGAATGTATTTTTTGGGTTATATAGTGCGTGGAATTGTTAAGTTTACACTTTCTTGATTATATGATATATTGGTTAAAAAGAAAAGAAAAAGTATAGAAAGAACACAATTCATCATCATCATCATAATAAGCCCATTTAAACCGAACCATAATACTATAAATAGAATGAAAGGTCTAGTCTTTCTCCCTTTTCTTCCGGCTCTGTATCCACCTACTTCATTCTTCCCACCACTTCCTCGCTAAACCGAGTCACCATGAGCAAGGTAACTTAGTCAAACCAGCTAACCTTTACATCATTCTCGAATCTTCTCTCTCGTTTTTAGCAAGGTAATTTAGTCAAACCGAGTCACTCTGTTTTGTCTCTCTGAACAGAACAACAACAAGAAAGGAGATGGAGGAGGTGAGAAGAAAACGACGTCAGTGACCGTCGTTTTGAAGGTCAATATGCATTGCGAGGGTTGCGCCTCAAAAATCGTAAAAACCGTTCGTGCTCTCCAAGGTTTGATTTTTCTTATGAACAAATCGAACGTTACTCTAATGGGGAAATAACAATAGTGTGTATATGTCTCAGGCGTCGAGACGGTGAAAGCAGAGCCAGGGACAGGGAAACTAACGGTGACCGGAGATGTTGATCCGGCTAAACTCCGGGAGCAACTTGAAGTAAAATCAAATAAGAAAGTCGAGTTGGTTTCTCCTCAGCCCAATAAGGAGAAGGAGAAAGACAAGAACAAGGACAGTAAGGACAAGAACACAAGCAATGAAGACAAGAACAAAGACAAGAAGAAACCCAAAGAGGTAGAGCTTTGAACTTCTAAGTAACTGTTTCGTGTTATTACATTCAGTACCAAGAATCTGATTCTGAGTGTGTGTTAGGCTTCTGTAACAACGGCGGTGTTGAAGATGGACTTCCACTGTGGAGAATGTATTGAGAAGATTCAAAAGATTGTCGCTAAAACCAAAGGTTTGAAGAGAACATAAAACCAATGAGTTCTGTCGCGTTTTCAAGACGCTGTTTTTAGTTTAAACCGCTCACACTGTTTTATTTATTTATTTTTGCATTCGTTAGGTGTGAGTGGGCAATCAGTAGATAAGGAGAATCAGTTGGTGACGGTTAAAGGAACAATGAACGTGAAAAGGCTCGCCGAGAGATTGGCTGAGAAGATGAAACGTAACGTGGAGATTGTGCAGTCGGGGAAGAAAGAGAAAGAGTCGGGTAGCAAAGACGGCGAAGGGGTGAATAAGATGGAGTACGTGGCAGCTCAGCCTGAACAGGGGTCTGCGTATGTTTCGAATGGGGATGGAGATTCGAACCCCGTACTTCATATTTTCAGCGATGATAATCCGAGTGCTTGCGTCGTTATGTGAAGCGGCGGGAGAACATTGACGGATGGGAGAATTGCCAATATGCGATTAAAAGTATTTTTTTTTATTTATCTAGTTCAATTGTTTTATACAAAAGGGTTGTTGTCATTTAAGACAAAACAAAAATTGACAGCAAGAAAATATTTATGCTATATAAATATTTAAAAGTTTTAGTGATGACAGAATATGATAGACAATATAAATTCACATAATTATGGCCGCACAAGAAGTTTATTGTTAAAGAAAAAAATATATTTTTAATATTTTTCTTTCTGCAGAAAAACACAGTATGATTATATCTTTACAACTTCAAATTGTGTATCAACATATACATAATGGGCTGGTATAACCAAGACATAATGGGCTTCTTCTTTTCACTTCTGGAATCTTCGCCAACAAAAAATATGAGCCTTTAATTAAAAAGCCCATGTAAAAAAAAAGGCGCACCTTATTCGTGAGATTCGGAGTTGGTATTAGATTCCGATACGCAAACTGAGAAAAGTCTACAACTAAACCACAGTCTCGCCGTACACGTGGCACCCACCTCGTATAAAAATTCGATTCTTCCGCCTCCCTCAAACAGAAACCAAATTCACTAACCCTAATCTGCCGTGCTTCTGCCAAAAAGCTCTGAAAGCCCTAGATCTACAGATCTCTCCAGCTCCCCCTCAATCTCCACCAGGTAATTATTCATCAAATCAATTTCTAATCCTTCTCCGATCTGTATCCTTCTCCTGAATTGGTTTGATTTGGATTTGGATTACAGGGAGATTCTGAAGATGGTGTCTGACGCTAGCAAGAAGAAGGCAGCTCAGAAGAAAGCCGCCGCCGCCGCCAAAAGAGGAGGCAAAGCCGCCGCAGCCGCTTCTAAATCCGCCGCCACGTCTTCCAACGGAGTCGATAGCTTATCGAGCGGCGTCGATGCTCTTCAGATATCGGACCGGACCTGTACCGGCATCCTCTGCTCTCATCCTCAATCCAGAGATATTCGTGTAAGCCTCCCTTTTGTTAGTTAGATAGAGAGACTCTTTTTTTGGTTCGATTTAAAAAATGGTTTAATGGTTTTCCTTTAACCGATCGGTTATATGTTTTGAACTCTGCAGATAGAATCTTTGTCTGTTACGTTTCATGGTTACGACCTCGTTGTTGATTCGATGCTGGAGCTTAACTACGGAAGACGTTACGGTCTCCTCGGGTTGAATGGTTGTGGGAAGTCTACTCTTTTAACCGCCATTGGACTCAGGGAGCTGCCGATTCCTGATCACATGGATATCTATCATCTCTCCCACGAGATTGAAGCGACTGACATGACTTCCCTCGAGGCTGTTATGAGCTGTGATGAGGAGAGGTTGAAGTTGGAGAAGGAGATTGAGACTCTCGTCGAGCAGGTTTGCTTGTTTGTGTTAAGTTGTAATAACAGTCTTGATGCTTGATTCGATGCTAATTATTTGAATTTGTTTTCTTCTCAGGATGATGGAGGTGGAGAGCGTCTTGACACGATCTACGAGCGGTTAGAGGCCATGGATGCTGCAACGGCGGAGAAGCGTGCTGCTGAGATTCTGTTTGGTCTTGGTTTCGATAAGGAGATGCAGGCTAAGAAGACTAAAGATTTCTCTGGTGGATGGAGGATGAGAATCGCCTTGGCGAGAGCACTTTTCATTATGCCAACGATCCTTTTGCTTGATGAGCCGACTAATCATTTAGGTTTGTATTCTTACTTGCTTTTGGATCGATTTTCTTTGTTGTGTTTCATTAGTAATGTAATGGTAAATTCAGATAAAACAAAATATTAGTTAGGGGTATAGTAGAAAAATTTAATGATTCTTTGACTGTGTGAAGGAAACTTATGTAAAATGAAATGAACCGAAGAGAGAGTGTATATATATTTTTGATATTTCTGCTGATTCTTACATCTCTTTTGCAACAGATTTGGAAGCCTGCGTCTGGTTAGAGGAGAGCTTGAAGAACTTTGACCGTATCCTTGTTGTGGTATCCCACTCACAGGATTTCTTGAACGGAGTCTGCACCAACATCATCCACATGCAAAGCAAGCAGCTCAAGTACTACACTGGTAACTTCGATCAGTACTGCCAGACCCGTTCCGAGCTTGAAGAGAATCAGATGAAACAGTACAGATGGGAGCAGGAGCAGATCTCTCACATGAAGGAGTATATCGCTCGGTTCGGTCACGGTTCAGCCAAACTAGCTCGTCAGGCGCAGAGTAAGGAGAAGACTTTAGCAAAGATGGAGAGAGGTGGGCTCACAGAGAAGGTGGCAAGAGACAGTGTTCTCGTTTTCCGTTTTGCTGATGTCGGGAAGCTTCCACCACCTGTGCTTCAGTTTGTGGAAGTTTCTTTTGGGTACACGCCGGACTACCTTATTTACAAGAACATCGACTTTGGTGTTGACTTGGACTCTAGGGTTGCCCTTGTTGGACCTAATGGAGCTGGGAAGAGTACTCTCTTGAAGCTCATGACTGGTGAACTTCAGCCAACTGAAGGAATGGTGAGGCGTCACAACCACTTGAAGATTGCTCAGTACCATCAGCATCTAGCTGAGAAGCTAGACCTGGAGGTGCCTGCACTGATTTACATGATGAACGAGTTCCCTGGCAACGAAGAGGAGAAGATGAGAGCTGCCATTGGTAGGTTCGGTCTTACCGGTAAGGCTCAAGTGATGCCAATGAAGAATCTCTCTGATGGACAGAGGAGCCGTGTGATATTTGCGTGGCTGGCTTATAAGCAGCCTAACATGCTTCTACTGGATGAGCCGACTAATCATTTGGATATTGAGACGATTGACTCTCTGGCCGAGGCGTTGAACGAGTGGGATGGTGGTTTGGTTCTGGTGAGTCACGACTTCAGGTTGATTAACCAAGTGGCTCATGAGATATGGGTGTGTGAGAAGCAGTGTATTACGAAATGGAATGGTGACATTATGGACTTTAAGAAGCATCTCAAGGCTAAAGCTGGACTTGATGATTGATCAGAGTCAAGTCAGAGGAGACTCTATTGGGTCAGGGCTAGAGAGTGAGAGGGGTTTTGTTTGGTGATTGTTCTGACTGATGCCACCACCTAGTGAGAGAGACACACCATACTCGTAATCTCTGCACTTCTTGCTCATTAAGAGGTCAGTGGTTTTATATTAGTATTATTATTGCACTTTTATTATTGTTCTTGAATGGTTTTCTGAAGGCCGAAACAGAGATGGAAAGAGTTATATTTTTGGTTGTACTTTTTGGATTATTTTTTTCATTTTATAAAAAGACTGAGTTGTTGACTATTATGCTATTATTTAATATTATTAAAGTTGAAAAAAACAGACAGCCGTACAATATTTCTTAATTAATAATATACATCTGCTTTGAATGTTGAACATAATGCTATGTTATCAGCAGACAAAAGATGAATAATATTTGTGTTAGCAATATGGTAGTTGGAATTTGGAATTTGTATCAGTAAAACATTGCTTTAGCAATTTGATGATGTTTACTAGCTTTTACAAGTTTTAGAACTTTAGCAATGCCACCACGATCCTTGAACTATGCCTCTGAAGATAATGTTTCTTGGGTCGTCGAACATAAGTTGAATACTATCTGTTGGACCGCACATATTTATCTTTGGATCTGTTGGACTATATGATGAAGCATAAGTTTACCTTATTTTGTTTTCAAAGCATAAGTTTACTCCTCAACATATTTATCATCTTCTCTTTGTGATGTATACATACATAAACCATTTTCGATCTAGTATTTGATTCATTCGGAACATTGCTTGAACTAATTCACTACTATCATTTGCTCCTCAACAGTTTGACCGAGGTATACAGACATAAAATTATACAGAACACTACAGGCTCTATTCACAGCAACGCCTTCTTGCACAAGGAGGTAATAATGAGCGCCACAGCGTGAGAAAATAGAAATCAAATTAAAGAATGAAAAAAGAAAGTCATGTGGGAGTCAGTGCTTTTCCCTTTGCCCTTTTTTCTTTCTTCATCTTCACACTTTTTTCCCTATTGTACTTTGTGAAATTTCTATTTGATTTCTTTTCTTTCTTTCTGAACTCTAATTTCCGAAGAAAAAAATAATTGCAATGGGTGGGGCTGATGATAAGGACGAGAACTTCTATCTTCACTAGAAAAACATTTCACGTCCAATCCAAGGACGAGAACTTCTATCTTCACTAGAAAAACATTTCATGTCCAATATGAATTTATCTCGCAGCCTCAAAAATAGATATATCAAGTATCAACAGATACATAACGGGGGTGGTATAAGAAATTTGGGCTTCTGCTTCTTCACAATCAAATATATTGGGCCTTTAATTTAAAAGCCCATAATAAAACGCGTGACCGACCCAGATGGGTTGGTATTCCGACACGCAAAGTGAAAGTCTTTCAGCTAAACACAGCTTCATGTCGTCACACGTGGCACTCACCTCCTATAAAAACCCGACTCTCCTCTTCCGCCTCCCTCGACAGAAACAATTTCATTAACCCTAATTCACACCTCCATCTGCAAAATCTCTGTAGATCTCACAGATCTCTCCAGCTCCTTCCCCCAATCTCCACCAGGTAAAAATTCATCAATCACAGTTTCAAATCCTTCTCCGATCTGTATCCTCCTCAATGGTTTGATTTCGATTACAGGGAGATTCTGAAGATGGTGTCTGACGCTAGCAAGAAGAAGGCTCTCCAGAAGAAAGCCGCCGCCGCCGCCAAAAGAGGAGGCAAAGCCGCCGCTGCTAAATCCGCCGCTACTTCTTCAAGCGGAGCCGATAGCTTGTCGAGCGGTATCGATGCTCTTCAGATCTCCGACCGGACCTGTACCGGAATCCTCTGCTCTCACCCTCAATCCAGAGATATTCGTGTAAGCCTCCCTTTTGTTAGTTAATTGGAGTCGATGCTCTTTTGATTCTATTCAATTAGTTTGTTAGAGACTCTTTTGATTCGATTCAAAAAACGGTTAATGGTTAAAAAAAACTATACGTAACTAATTCGTCTCGTATTTTGCTACCATACAAAAGAACTTGTCATCAACTTTTTTCTCATTATTTATTACTAGATTGATAGATATTGTCTCTTTGATTCGATTCAAAAATATGGTTAATCAGTTATATTTTTGAATTTGCAGATAGAATCTCTGTCTGTTACGTTTCATGGCTACGATCTCATTCTTGATTCGATGCTTGAGCTTAACTACGGAAGACGTTACGGTCTTCTCGGGTTGAACGGTTGCGGAAAGTCTACTCTTTTAACCGCCATTGGACTAAGGGAGCTGCCGATCCCTGATCACATGGATATCTATCATCTCTCCCACGAGATTGAGGCCACTGATATGACTTCTCTCGAGGCTGTCATGAGCTGTGATGAGGAGAGGTTGAAGCTGGAGAAGGAGATTGAGACTCTCGTTGAGCAGGTTTGCTTGTTTGTGTTATATTGTAATAACAGTGGTTTTGTGTTTGGATGCTGATTATTGGTTTTCAGGATGATGGAGGCGGTGAGCGTCTTGATGCAATCTATGAGCGGTTAGAGGCCATGGATGCTGCTACAGCTGAGAAGCGTGCTGCTGAGATTCTGTTTGGTCTTGGTTTCGACAAGGAGATGCAGGCTAAGAAGACTAAAGATTTCTCTGGTGGTTGGAGGATGAGAATTGCATTGGCGAGAGCTCTCTTCATTATGCCAACTATCCTTTTGCTTGACGAGCCTACAAATCATTTAGGTACGTTCTTACTTGCTTTGGATTGGTTTCTGTTTTGCGTTTCATTATTATATATATGCTCCCTCACTTTATTTTTATGTTTCATTTTAATTGTAGTTGTAAGTGTAATTGTAGACTTTAAAATCTGTTTCATTATGTGTTCTATATTGTCAATGCATATGTTTTATTTTTTATTTTTACTTTCTTTTTAGCTCATTAGTTAACAAATTCAAATAAAATTAAATATTAATTAGGGGTGTAGTAGAAAATTTGATGATTTTTAGAGTATATTTTTTTTTGATATTTCTGCTGATTCTTACATCTCTTTTGCAACAGATTTGGAAGCCTGTGTCTGGTTAGAGGAGAGCTTGAAGAACTTTGACCGTATCCTTGTGGTTGTATCTCACTCACAGGATTTCTTGAACGGAGTCTGCACCAACATCATCCACATGCAAAGCAAGCAGCTAAAGTACTACACCGGTAACTTCGACCAGTACTGCCAGACACGTTCCGAGCTAGAAGAGAATCAGATGAAACAGTACAGATGGGAGCAGGAGCAGATCTCCCACATGAAGGAGTACATTGCTCGGTTCGGTCACGGTTCAGCCAAACTCGCTCGTCAAGCGCAGAGTAAGGAGAAGACTTTGGCAAAGATGGAGAGAGGTGGGCTCACTGAGAAGGTGGCAAGAGACAGTGTTCTCGTTTTCCGATTTGCTGATGTCGGAAAGCTTCCACCGCCAGTGCTTCAGTTTGTGGAAGTCTCTTTTGGGTACACGCCGGACTACCTCATTTACAAGAACATCGACTTTGGTGTTGACTTGGACTCAAGAGTGGCCCTTGTTGGACCCAATGGAGCTGGGAAGAGTACTCTCTTGAAGCTCATGACTGGTGAGCTGCATCCAACTGAAGGAATGGTGAGGCGTCACAACCATTTGAAGATTGCTCAGTACCATCAGCATCTAGCTGAGAAGCTCGACCTGGAGGTGCCTGCACTTATCTACATGATGAACGAGTTCCCTGGCAACGAAGAGGAGAAGATGAGAGCTGCCATTGGTAGGTTCGGTCTGACCGGTAAGGCGCAAGTGATGCCGATGAAGAATCTCTCTGACGGACAGAGGAGCCGTGTGATATTTGCGTGGCTGGCTTATAAGCAGCCTAACATGCTTCTACTGGATGAGCCGACTAATCATTTGGATATTGAGACGATTGATTCTCTGGCCGAGGCCTTGAACGAGTGGGATGGTGGTTTGGTTCTGGTGAGTCACGACTTCAGGTTGATTAACCAAGTGGCTCATGAGATATGGGTGTGTGAGAAGCAGTGTATTACGAAATGGAATGGTGACATTATGGACTTCAAGAAGCATCTCAAGGCTAAAGCTGGACTTGATGATTGAAGTTAGACTCAAGCCAGGTCAGGGCTAGAGAGTGAGAAGGGTTTTGTTTGGTGATGGTTTTGGGAATGGTTATTGACGAGTTCTGAAGCCAACACGTTAGAGATTGAGATAGCATACTCCTAATCTCTGCAACTTCTTACTCATTAAGAGGTCAGTGGTTCTATATTAGTATTATTATTATCGTTGTGCACTTTTATTATTGTTCTTGAAATGTTTTTCTGAAGGCGGAACAGAGATGGATAAAGTTATATTTTTGGTTGTGTTTTTTGGATAATTTTTTTTTCATTTTATAAAAAGACTGAGATGTTGACGATTATGGTATTATTTAATATTATTAAAGTTGAAAAAAACCGACATCTACGTAAGATAGTCATGATCATCTCATCAATTCCATGAACACCAGGCATGCAATAGCATATAGAAGGACTTGGGTTTAGCCGATGCAATGACAAAGCTAGAAGGTTCAATCAAAATATAAGTAATTGAAACCTTCAAAATATAAAAACATACTTTAAAGTTCTCTAAAACTCAGAATCCTACCCAAAAAAAAAAGTTCTCTAAAACTCAGAAGGATAATAGACGTACATAGAAAAGAAATGAGCAACTAAAACAGGAAAGAGATTACTCTCAGTGGAACTATAACAATCATATTTTGAATTGTGATAAAACTTTATATTTACCACGACACAAGTTAGAGAAAGTTCAACGATTCTCTCTCTTTCTCTCTTCCTAATTTAGCGCCATGTTTTCCTCTCCACCATATTTCTTGACTCCCAAGATATACCACAATTCTCTCAAAAGAAAAATAAACATAACAAACCCTAATTCTCTCTTTCTTCCCCTTTTGGAATCTCAAGAACAAATCAATTCACTGATGTTTCATTGATCCATTCCGTTCTCCAGAATAATTCACTGCAACATTGTATTTTCTTTCACACAAATTTCTGAAATGGGAAGGAGAAAGTTATTATGTTTTCAAGAAACATCGGTTTCGTTATTGGTTTCTCTTGTCTTTATATTTCATCAAGGAGTAATATGTCAAGATGATAGAAGCTTGGATAATCCAGCAGCCAATCGCCTCTATAACCAATTCGTCTTCGACAAAATATCAAATCTCACAGAAGTTTTTGAGGATGACATCAAACGAGAACTCGGTTTCTGCATTACCAATGTGTTAGTTCAAAATCTTGGCCTTATTGTCTTACTTTCCAAAACAACCAGTCAATGTAAAGAACAATGTCTTGTGTGTTGCAGAAAAGAAGATTATAATGAAGCCTTTAACTTCTCTTCAAAACCAGGCTTCTTAAACGCCTGCGGTAAAACCACAAAAGGTAGGTAATATCCTCTGTTTCATTGGTTGCAATTTTAGGTTTTATTTATTTTTGTTGATGTGTTTTTTTTGGTATGAGATTAGGTGACATGATGCAGAGGATATGCACAGCTGCAGAAGTGAGGATATACTTCAATGGATTGTTAGGAGGTGCAAAGAGAGCTACAAACTACTTGAAACCGAACAAGAACTGCAATCTGTCTTCATGGATGTCTGGATGTGAACCTGGATGGGCTTGTCGTACTGCTAAAGACGTGAAAGTTGATCTTAAAGACGATAAAAACGTTCCTGTAAGAACTCAGCAATGCGCACCTTGCTGCGCAGGTTTCTTCTGCCCTCGTGGGATTACTTGCATGATACGTAAGTTACAAAACATTCAAATCTCTCAAGCATCTTTTCCTTTTTAGCCACTTCTAATGTTTTTCTTTTTACCTCACAATGTTATGAAGCTTGTCCTTTGGGAGCATATTGTCCAGAAGCTAAGCTGAACAGAACAACAGGACTATGTGACCCGTATGTCTTGTTATATTAGTTTGATGTATCTAGGTTTTGTTTTGTAGTATTTGGTAAAGGTTAGAAGCATGCTTGTTGTGTTTGCAGATATCATTACCAGCTTCCGTCAGGACAGCCAAATCATACTTGTGGTGGTGCTGATATTTGGGCTGATATTGTTAGTAGCAGTGAAGTTTTCTGTTCAGCTGGGTCTTTTTGCCCTTCAACTATTGACAAGCTTCCTTGTACTAGAGGGTAAGAATGATTTTGATAAAAAAAATTTGGAGATTTTATTATATAAAACCAATCTTCTGTTTGCTTCAGACATTTCTGCAGGACAGGTTCTACTGCTGAGAAAAGTGAGTGATCCTCTTTGTTACTATCATAGATAAAGATGAAGAAGCAAACAAACTTAACGTCTCTTTCCTCTGATGAATTTACAGATTGTTTTAAGCTGGCAACGTGCAACCCAAGATCAACAAATCAGAACATCACAGCATATGGAATCATGCTTTTTGTGAGCCATACATAACCTGATCCCTCATTTAGCTCTTCATGTATATGTTTATTTATCTCCAAAAGGTTCTGAGTCTTTAACTTGTGTCTCTATATGTAGGCTGGGCTAGGTTTCTTGCTTATAATCTTATATAATTGCTCTGATCAAGTTCTTGCAACAAGAGAAAGAAGACAAGCAAAGTCCAGGGAAAAAGCAGTACAAAGCGTGCGAGAGACGCAAACGCAAGAGAAGTGGAAATCAGCTAAAGATATTGCAAAGAAGCATGCCACAGAGCTGCAACAATCGTTCTCCAGGACGTTTTCTCGGAGGAAGTCTATGAAACAGCCTGATCTGATGAGAGGTCTAAGCCAAGCAAAGCCTGGATCAGATGCTGCTTTACCACCAATGGCAGGAGGCAGCTCAGACACAACCAAAAAGGGAAAGAAGAAGGATAAGAACAAACTAACTGAGATGTTACAGGACATTGAACAAAACCCTGGAGACACTGAAGGTTTTAAGCTTGAGATTGGTGATAAGAACATTAAGAAACATGCTCCAAAAGGAAAGTCATTGCATACGCAGAGCCAGATGTTTAGGTACGCTTATGGACAGATTGAAAAGGAGAAAGCTATGCAGGAGCAGAACAAGAACTTGACATTCTCTGGAGTCATCTCTATGGCTAATGACATTGAAATAAGAAAGAGACCCACCATTGAAGTTGCATTTAAAGATCTTACTATTACTCTGAAAGGTAAAAACAAAAATCTCATGAGATGCGTGACTGGGAAGCTATCACCTGGACGTGTCTCTGCTGTGATGGGTCCTTCAGGAGCCGGGAAGACCACCTTTCTGACTGCTTTAACAGGCAAAGCACCAGGTTGCACCATGAGTGGGATGATTCTAGTAAACGGCAAAGTTGAATCAATTCAATCCTACAAGAGAATCATTGGCTTTGTGCCTCAAGATGACATAGTCCATGGGAACTTGACAGTGGAGGAAAATCTCTGGTTCAGTGCAAGATGCAGGCTCCCTGCGGATCTCCCTAAGCCTGAGAAGGTTTTAGTTGTGGAGAGAGTCATTGAGTCACTAGGTCTGCAACATGTCAGAGACTCTATGGTTGGGACTGTGGAAAAGAGAGGAATCTCTGGAGGTCAGAGGAAAAGAGTCAATGTGGGTCTTGAAATGGTGATGGAACCATCACTTCTGATATTAGATGAACCAACTTCAGGACTTGACAGTTCATCTTCTCAGTTACTTCTCAGAGCATTGCGTCGTGAAGCTCTTGAAGGAGTGAACATCTGCATGGTTGTCCACCAGCCCAGGTTCATCATAATATACTCATCCCATTTCTTACTCAAATGATTAGATCTCTATTCTCATTTTATCTTCTGTATCCTGCAGTTACACTCTCTTTAGGATGTTTGATGATTTAATACTTTTGGCAAAAGGTGGACTGATATGTTACCAAGGATCAGTCAAAAAAGTTGAAGAATACTTCTCCAGCCTTGGGATCGTTGTCCCTGAGCGTGTGAACCCTCCTGATTACTACATTGATATATTGGAAGGGATACTAAAGCCAAGCACAAGCTCAGGGGTTACCTATAAGCAGCTTCCGGTTAGGTGGATGCTTCACAATGGGTATCCAGTTCCTTCGGATATGCTAAAAAGCATTGAAGGTATTGCTTCCACTGAGAACTCTGCTCATGGTGGAAGTGCTCACGGGAGCGTTGTGGGAGATGATGGAACATCTTTTGCTGGAGAGTTTTGGCAAGATGTCAAGGCAAATGTTGAAATCAAGAAAGATACGTTGCAGAACAACTTTAGTAATTCTGGTGACTTGTCTCAAAGGGAAGTTCCTGGTGTGTATCAGCAGTTCAGATACTTCTTAGGAAGGTAATTAAATCCCCTCATATACTTAGCCCTGCAAATTGGTTTTTTTTTTTCGGTTTATTCGAATAGGATATTTTCGGTTTTGGTTAGTTCGGTTCAGCCACAATGTTACCGGAAAATATTCATAACAGTTTTTGCTTAATTTTGATTTTAAAAAACTTGCCTAGAATAAACGAACTTTTGTTTCGATTAGATTTCGGTTTAAACTTCTTAAAATTCATAATATTGGTCAATTCATGTATATTTGGTTGATTTCAGTTTTTTTTGGCTAGTTCGCTTCAATTATTTCAGTTATATTTCGGATAATTTATTTTTTTTTAAATGAAAACCCGAACTAACCAAAAACCAAACCGAACTGAAAACCAAAGAATTGTCAAAAGGTTTTTAAACTGAACCGATCTCAAAACTGTAAATGATCTGAAAACCGAAAATGTCGGTTCAGCTGGTTCAGTTCCGCATGGCTGCAAATACTTAAAAAAAAAACAATCAGTTGACTTAGAATCCTTTCTTAAACCCAGTTTACGTGCCTTGCAGGTTAGGTAAACAGAGACTGCGAGAAGCAAGGACACTAGCTGTAGATTACCTAATACTTTTGCTTGCTGGTATCTGCTTAGGGACGCTTGCTAAAGTGAGCGATGAAACGTTTGGTGCCATGGGATACACATACACAGTCATTGCTGTTTGTAAGTAGAAACCTTACAAGCTCTTCCGACAACAAACCGTTGCTTCTTTTTCTAAACCTTTTCTTACCATTGTTTTGCCTTTTTTACAGCTCTCTTGTGTAAGATTACTGCATTGAGATCGTTCTCTCTTGATAAACTACACTACTGGAGAGAAAGCCGAGCAGGGATGAGCAGCTTAGCTTACTTCTTAGCAAAAGACACAGTTGATCACTTCAACACTATTGTCAAGCCTCTCGTTTATCTCTCCATGTTCTACTTCTTCAACAATCCAAGATCATCCGTTGGAGACAACTACATTGTCCTAATATGTCTTGTCTACTGTGTAACTGGCATAGCTTATGCCCTGGCTATACTTTTCGAACCTGGTCCTGCTCAACTGGTAAGAGCTAAATACTTAAGACAAGAAACAAAAACTCAAACTAGACTGCTTTGTTTCACATTAAGTGCTTTGTTTCACATTATTAGTCTTTGTGCAGTGGTCAGTGTTGCTTCCAGTGGTCCTGACTCTAATAGCCACAAGTACAAACGACAACAAAATTGTAGAGTCAATCTCAGAGTTGTGCTACACGAGATGGGCTCTTGAAGCATTTGTGGTATCAAACGCTCAAAGGTTTGCAAACTTAATCTCTCCCTATTTACATCTCTGCGTCTTGTTTACTATTCCATATAATATTTCAGATATAAAGGAGTTTGGCTTATCACTCGCTGTGGATCACTGATGGAGAATGGGTACAACATCAAGCACTTCCCTCGTTGCCTCATCTTCCTGACACTAACCGGTATCTTGAGCCGCTGTGCAGCGTTCTTTTGCATGGTAACTTTCCAAAAGAAGTAGCTTTTAAGCTCCTTCGTCAACTATACTGGACTAATCAATAGAGAACATAGACAAACCACAAAGGTTTTACAAGGAGAAAGAATACACCAGTTGCAGAAGATCATAGCCTGGTACACTGTTTATATGTCCATCATCAGAGTTCAAGATTTTCTTACCTGTAATTTTTCATGTTGTACATCTTTCTTTTGTTCTATAGATATAACGTAGATTATCACCGGTTTGATATCGATTCGTTTTATACACCAAGTAAAAATGTAGAAGTACATACAAGAACCAATGAGAAAACCTTCAAGAACTAACATTACTTTCTTGGCTTAAAAGTTAATAAAATGGTAATTTGTTTTCCTTATATCACCTAAAATTTCATATTTCCAAATGAAATGAAATGATATCATTTGCTGCATATCGTCATTTAACATTGTTCTTGTAACTTGGTTTTAACGTCAAAAGATTATTCTATTAACATTCGGGTACTATACATTGTGGAGAAGCATTTTTTTTGGACAAGGTAGATCAGAATGTATTTGATTATTTTTGTTGTAAGAAAATAGATAATGGTTATGATTATCCACTTAAAATCTTCTTTTTGCTTCCACGTTAATCCTATAAATAGATATGAAAATTGTTCATAATGATTAGTGAGCGTAGATCATAATCTCCCTTGTACTCAAAACGATAAATTATAACATAGAACCTAATATTATCCTATATTTTATTAAAATTAAAATCTAAAACCCCCACTACCCACCACTCTCTCTCAAGGACGGTTAAGAGCATCAGCTACGAAAACTGCTTCTCGTCTTCCTTCACCAAACCCCTCACAATCGGTCGCTCTCTTCTTCATCTTGAAGCCTAAGCCAATCCATACATCAATATGTCACATTCTTCTTCTATTAACCTCCTTCATTACCATTACCTCCCTCGTTGTCTCAATCATTCTTCCTTCCGGTTTTGCCTCACTGCTCCATCTTCATCTCGGTGGTCTAGTCCTGACGACGAAGACGACAGCTCCATCATGGCCATGCACACGACAACTCTCCCTGGCTCTATCTCTCCCTTCAATGTGCCTCATAGCGTTGTGAGTTTTTTATTTTGTTCCGTTCTTGTTCTTGTTCTTGTCAAATTAATGAATGTTTGCATACAACTAGAATCGTATATGAATATTAAATCTAGTGAATAACATATGCATATATATTAAATTTACTAGTCTGAAACCTCGAATTAATGGAGTTTATATAAACAGTCATAAATCTCTTTTCATATATAAAAGTAGGTAAATCGTGTGTGTTAAATGTTATGAAAACGAGTTGATCTTAGCGTTAATTCACATTAACCTGATCATCAGTTTGTTTCTGGATGATTCCGTTGTTGCATGAAAAAGAATCCATGTATGTTTTGAATAGGCCGCAAAGTTTCCGTTTCTTATTTGTGTAAGAAGAATTGATCGATGCCTTTCACTTATTGGATTTTTTCTTTCTTTCTGTGAATGTTTTTTTTTTAACAAAACTTTCTGTGAAATGTTGGTGTATAGAGGACGAAAAAGCCAAATGGGCAGCAGAAAAAGGAAGAAATTGAGAAAGAGGTATGGAAGTCCATTTTATGGCTGCTTACCTATTTATGTTTATGTTTATATCTAGGCAAACACCAAGGCATGTTGTTATAAATCTACATGCTAATATACATAGATCAAAGTTTTAATATATGTTCCAATCTATGTTTTATGTTCAATATTATCTTTTGGCATTATTTTTCGATTTCGAAATACATTAACTAAATTAGGTCCCCTAGCATGTTATTACCATTATAAATCACATAATATGATACTTCTGCAATTGTGAAATTGTAGACTTAATAAGAAAAATATCATTTATGTTTGTCAAATTGTAGGCTAATATTGTGGTAAATGATAGAAAGCTTAATAATTGTTAGGTGTATATGTTACGGGAGATGCTTGATCAAGAAGAGAAGACACGTGAAATCTTGGAAAGAGTCCAAAAACATCAACTTCCTTCATCTTCTTCTGTTTCCCTTCCTGCTTCTCTCCCTCCCAAGGTACCCTATTATACCTTTGTACATGCCTCTCCATATCCCTTTGTATATACGCGTGGAAGAGCAAGTAAAGTTTCTAAGTTTGGATAGAGTGAAAAAGCAGCAAAACTAAAATATGCGAGTGTGATGATAAATAACAACCATACACGTATTTTTGGTAACGTTGCTTTTAAACCAAGGCTTAGGTCAACCATTAATGCAATTATTAATTAATAGTTTTTATAATCAAACAAAATTGCTAGATCATCTTACGGGACAAATACATTACTTAATCGTTACAAATAATATACATGTTGTGAAGCTATTCTATGCAATCAAGTAATTTATTTTAATCACATACTACTTTTTAAAAGGCAATCACATGATAATTAGCTTTCTGCTACACGGTAGTCAAACTGATGTAATTATAGTTCAAAATCTAAAATGTAATTTCGTTGTTTTCTCCTAATTGATGTTCGAATATTTTGATAATGTTTTTTTAATATCTCATAATTTTCGCAAGATTTAGGGAAATAGCTATTATAAGTAAATATATTCAAGCTTCGAAACGACTCAATAGCTTCTGAAGCAGTAAACTATCATGCGCTATTGAAAGAAATAAGCTCATGACATTTTTAGCAGTAAAACGTTTAAATTAGTTAGCTTACTCTTTTTTTTTCTTTTTGAAACTCTTTTTTTTTTTTGAAACTCTAGTTAGCATACTCTATTTTTAAAAAAATGCAGATGAAGGAACTAATAACGGAACTGTCCATAGTGGAAGGGGAAATCTCAAGACTAGAGGTTCAAATAAGCCATCTCCAGATAAATCTCAAGGAAGAACAAGATGAAACTTTGAGACAAGCAACAACAAGTTCATCAAGAAGAGCATGGCAAGCTAGTGAGAGTGACAATAATGACAATATAACCTCTCATCAAGCTCGACCAAATTACCCTAATTTCCCACCTCCAAGCCCTATGGTGAATACAGGCATGATGAAGAATGGAAACAATAACACCAAATCTTCTACTAGTCACCATCAAGAGAATGCAACATTTGAAACAAAGACTTTGCATTTCATCAACAAGGCTATCAAAGGTGATTACGTGACCCAAAGCTTCCACAAATCTAATGAGAAAGTTGGATTAGTTAAGAAGGAAAATCCGAGGCCAGTTCAACAAGAAAATAAGTTGCAAGAGAATATTAATATGAAGAAGATGTTTAGGAGGATGAAATCGCCATCTCCCCTACGTGAACCGAGATACTCCTCTCCCAAGGTACGTTTTTGTATAATACTTATTATGCATCACTCACTTCGTTCAATTTACTCATATAATTTATGGTTTAATTATGACTTTTGTAGACTAATAAGGATCGTGTAGCACTTGATACATCACTAGACCTCCCACCAAAATCTCTATCAAGCACAATATTAATGGAAGATGGACAAAACATACAAAACTGGCACCCAAACAAGCTCGCTGAGAACATCATGAAGTGTCTCAATTTCATCTACATTCGCCTCCTTAGAACCACAAGAGTCATGGAGCTAGAGAAAGGTCCGGTCTCGAGATCCACTCCTTTCTCTTTGATCTCGAGAAGCTTTAGGGTGGACAAAGCAACATCCGGCTTGTCTAAATCCATGAATCTCGTGTCTTACAAAGAATCAAGACAACAGGATCCTTATGGAGTATTTGATGTAGAAGCATCTTTGGCTAGAGACATTGGTCCATACAAGAATCTTGTCGTCTTCACTTCGAATTGTATGGATTCCAAGTGTATTTCGAGCTCTAGCTCGGTTTCTTTGATCCAGAAACTCAGGCAAGTCTCGAGATTAACTTTGCTAAAAAGATTTATACATTGGCTAAATATATCGCCATGAACAAAATGCAGGGTGTTGATGAACAATCTTGAGACAGTGGATTTGAGAGTGTTGAACCATCAACAAAAGCTGGCATTTTGGATCAACATGTTCAATGCATGTGTTATGCATGTATATATATTCACTACTTAGACTTGATATTTTCTTACCTTTAGTTACAAAATTACTTCCATATTTATGCATATGGATTCAACATACTTACTTCTCGATGACCAGGGATATTTACAATACGGAGTTCCAAAAACAACTGAAAAACTACAATCTCTTGTTTATAACAAGGTATGTTTTTATTTTCCACACTAAAATAATTCAACTCCATATTCATACGTATTTAAAATTTACAATAATCAAAGTATAAATTATAGGCTACAATAAATGTTGGAGGCAAAAACATAAGTGCTCATACTATAGAACATTGTATTCTACGGAAGTCTGCAAATTCTAACATGACTCAGGTATATATTTACTATGTCAGTAATCAACTTCATATTGATCCGACTATTCTTAATAATTCGATAATTAATTATGCAAACATAATCACAGGATCGACACGATGAAATGATCATTCGTAAACTATACGGCATAGAAGCAACGGATCCGAACATCACATTTGCTCTCTCATGCGGAACTCGATCGTCTCCTGCGGTAAGTTAAACTCATTAATCCACTTTTATTAAGCAATCTGTTACAAATTACGGGTAAATATATAATTATTGCATGAAATATTATAGTATGTACTTGAATCAACTACATATGGTTAATTAACATTCTTAATTAAATGGAACTTTTCCTTCCTTTTTTGGACAACATGGAACTTTTCCTATATACTTCAAAACTAATGTTTTTTTTTCAAATTAAAAATTGAAGGTGAGGATATACACTGGAGAAGGAGTGGCAGCAGAGCTAGAGAAAGCGAAACTGGAGTATCTGCAAGCGTCCGTGGTGGTTACGTTGGCTAAACGGGTAATCTTGCCTGAGCTTCTAGTAAAACACGCCGTCGATTTCGTGGCAAGAGAGGACGGCAACGGCGTAGAGATGGGATCTCTAGTGAAATGGGTTTGCAACCAGTTACCAACCTCTGGTTCATTAAGAAAATCAATGGTGGATTGTTTAAAGAATCAAAACTCCAAAGCTTCTTCTTCTTCCTCTCTGGTCGTTGAAAAGATCCCTTATGATTTTGAGTTTCAGTATCTTTTAGCTATTTGAAAATACTAGTTTGTATTTTTTTTACTATTGGAAATATTTATGTTGAATAAAAATATCCAAGCTTGTTTTATTTTAGTTTTATGGATGGTTGTTATACTGACATGTATATGGTTTAGTACGATCAGTCAACATCTTATGATAATCTTATAACTGTAAAAAAAACATTGCTTTAGAAATATTTTTCTCTTTGTTTTTCATTTAAACTGGTTTTATTAAACATCAGATATTGAGATCAAGAACATGATAGTTTTGGATTGCACACTGAATCCTTTGTTGGGATGAAATTAGAATGTCTCATTTATGTAGCGATGTAAAGGCAATATGATGCCATATTCAAGTTATTGCGCTTCAACGTTCCTTGTTTACTCCATCTGATCGGGCTAGTTGCGCTTCAACGTTCCTTGTTTGCTCCGTTGTGTTTGATATGATCGGTCTTGACTCTTGTCTTTCTGGCCAGTAGCGCCTGAACGATTGTGATACTTCAAAGTACTTTGTAAAGTAATTTATGATTGATCATAATTTTTTTTGTTGATTAACTCTGAGATTTAATTATCTAACAATTACAAAGACCATATACACTCTGAAACTTTTATCAATCATCATCATGCTATCAAACTCTGACACCAAATTAATAAACATGATCGTATGCATTATTTACATGGATGTATATGTGTATCTCAAACATATCATATATATATTTATATGCAACTAGAAATATAATATATGCATGCAACAAGCATGTAAGTCCAACATGAATGGAATAATTGGAAAAGATTAGAGCAAATCATTGGGACATAATTTTAGGATGTACAGAAGAAATCGTCTGGCAAAGATAACATAAAATAACATTTTCAACGTTGTTAAGAGTCTGCATGTCATGGATCTCATTCATATCATCTTATTTTACGTTTTCATCTGTTATAAATCCAACATTTTAGTTTTGACATACTTTTTAGAATTGGTGGGTTATATTGAGGTTTTATTAATTCATCATTTTAAATATTGACCAGTATCTTGTGTTGAACTTTTATGTCATATATGTATATTGTATATTGTAAATATATGCTAAGCGAGGTTTATCCCCACATATACGGATACAAGATTAATATGAGTTGAAATTTTAAGTTGTGACGACGTTGATATACATAGACTTGCTCCGGAATGATTTATATTCAAGCATCAAAACGTTCACACATAAATGTATCTTCAATTATCTTTGACTTTAATATCCATACATCTAAGTCATCTTCGCTGGACCATAACTAATTAAAATAACATAATGGATAGTCCAGCCATAGTATATAGTTTGATCATCTTGTTATTAACCGTAATTCGGTATTTGATCGAGAATTTTCATTTAATGGAACATGTAAGATAGTAAAAACAGAAAATTTAAATATAAAGGTTGAAATCTGGATAAAGTAAAAATAAATAAGGCGATGAAATTTGACGTTGCAAACAATTGAAAAATATTTAATTAAATCTCTAATTAAACTAATACAAACACAAGAGTATGTCTAAATCGAGGGTTGGTCAGGACAGCCTAAAACAAGTTTATCTTCCACTAATCATACAAAATAAAGACAGCTCTGAGTCTCTGACACGTAATTATGTTATTCGGAAAATGTACGCATAATATACAAAATGTTGAATTGAAGAAACATCTAACTCCACACCACACGGATTAGTGGCGACTCTGGAGATATAGGATTGGCTATACGAATGTTTTTGTACAGTCTGAACTATTTTTTTTCTGTACAGTCTGAACTATTTTGCTTTACCTTGCTATGCATTTCTGCTTTACGTTTTATTTTTAGAAGAGCTTTCGGACCAAGGCTCGTAGTTTCTGTTTACCCTGGATCAGCCTACATTCTAGTGCTTGTGCTTGTTTCCATTATTATTTTTTTAACGCTGATTTATTATAATATTGCAATTATGAGAAAGATTATAAAGAGGATTCGACAACCGATAAACTATTGCCTTATAAGATCTACACCTAACTGCATTACCTGAGCCGTCCTATGAAGATCCACTCCTGGTCCGATCTACTTGCACCATGTTGAAGATCTCTTGCACGCCTTTCTTCTCTTGTCTGCATTAATAAACCGCTCTCTCCGGGACTTGAAACCTAGATTTCCTGAAATCTGCAAGAAATTGCATAGTCTGAGGTTCGAACCCCAGACCTGGGTGTAGAAGCCTTTAAACCTTTACCACTAGGCTAGGTTTCCATTATTATTTAGTATCAATAAATTAGAAATTCAGAAAAAGGAAAAAAAAAATGAAGAGACATAGATTGTGAAAATTACTCAATATAGGAAAATATTAACTTCTAGAAATAGCAAGAATGTTATGATATGTCTTTGGTGAGTGGGTGTACTTCGTGTTAATAATAAAGATTTAAAAAAAAACTAACATATAGTTACTTTTGTAAAGGTTGTAAATGATTTTCAGTATCTGCAGTAATCTGTTGCTCTTTCAGTTATTAAGATGGATTGTATACCGAAGAGTAAATAACTTGCATTATAAATCATACTAGATTTTTCCCCACCCTTAAAAAGGGCGGGTGTATTTGTTGTTGGAAACTTATTTTACGTAATAAAAATTATATATGAAATTTCTCTTTAATTTACTTCTATAACTCATTTAAAAAAAAAATCAGTGTAAATTTTTGAAAAGTCTAAATAATTATAACTTGTTATATGATTTTATTTATTTAACCCAAAACTAAACTTATTTTACACTGATTTTTTTTTTAATTCAAATAAAATATTAATATCTTCAACACTCTCTGTATTGAAAAAAATTCATTTGTGCATTTCAAAAAAAAAATCTATAATTTTATTAAATTTAGTTTATATAATTTAATTTTTATTTTAAATGAAATTATTTCTAAGGAGTTGAGATAATTCAGACCTTTATCATGATTTTGTAGATTTAATCATTTGTTATTTCAACTTGATTTTATTTTAAGGTTTTATTTAATAAATACTTTCAAATAACTAATAACGTGAAAGATATTATAAATAATAACATGTATTATATTCTCAAAATTTAAATGTTAAATATAAAAACCATAATTAAAAGTTGGTATATGAAATTGGTCTTCTTGTTGTATTTTTCTTATATATATTGAAAACATTTTTTAATAATGGTTATTGAAAAATATTTAAGTAAAAATAAATTTTGAATATATGCATATGTTAAATCAATTTTTGATATAAATCAAGTTTAAATTATTATTTTGATCTGAAATATTTATATAAATTTTAAATTTTATTTTATGATTATTTTAGACAAAAAATGTTTTTAGTAATTAGATTAGTCTATTTTTTGTATATTTTAAAACTGATCTAAGTAGATAGTTTTTATAATATAATGGATTTCCAATTAATAACATAAACCATTATTTTTTTCTTCTTGACATATTTTTATCTATGTTTCAAAATTTTAATATTTTTAGTTTTCTATGAGTTATTCTTAATTTCCTGACTTTTTTTGAAAATTAAACTCTTGAAATTTTTATATTTGACTAAACTAAATAAGGTAATTATATTTTATTTATTTATTTTTATATAATATTGAGGTCCATATGATATACTATTTATATTTCAGTTTGTGTTTTTATTTTTACCATAAAGAATGGTAAATATAGTGATAGAATTGTAAATAAAAAGAATTATAGAAATGATATTATTTAATTTACTGTAAAAAACAATGGTTAAATGTGTAAATAAAAAAGTATTAAATATGTTATTCATGTTTTTAAACAATTTTCATTTATTATTAATTTATTAAAAATATAGTGGTTAGATGTGTAAATAAAAGAAAGTCAACATCTCTACTATTCATGTTTCCAAACATATTTCATAAATTTTACGATCTTTATTTTCAAACATCTCCAAAATGTACTTCAACTTTAATAATAAAGAAGATAGATGACATTTGGGATTGTTCTAAGTTTAACTCAAAATCATATGCATAAGATAAGAGTACAGTTAAGTCATAAAAACTTTGATCTATTTTTACTCTTTCCATTTATTTTGTAAAAACAATCCATCTAATTTGAAATTCCAACATCAATCCCCGCATTCGACCAGATACCCACATTAAAAAAAATGAATGTTGCAATTGATACAATGATGTACGAACGAATATATCAAAATTCTGAAAAGTCAAAATATAATACTGCATGCAATTTTGCAAATCATTCCTTCATAACATTTACAAACGATTAGAAATTTGAGATGTTTCTCAAAATACCACCAGCTCATTGGAGGCATATACGGATTAGATATGATTCCTTCGAAAATTACTTTTAATATATGTATACTTAACTGTCCACATAATTAATGGCCATAAAATGATCTGTCTATGATGTACCTATACCAAACCTTTGCATACAGCATAGCCTATGTGTATATATACACACACAACTAAACCAAAGAGTTACAACAAACATCAAAGTACACCCATCTTTCTTCTTCTCTCTCTCATCATCATCTTTGGCCATGGCAAAGGACTTGGAGGTGCAAGAGGGTGCAGCGTCGGCGGCCAGAGATTACCAGGATCCGCCTCCGGCACCATTGTTTGACATGGAGGAGCTTAGGAAGTGGTCGCTCTATAGAGCGGTCATAGCTGAGTTCGTGGCGACACTTCTCTTCCTTTACGTCTCAATCCTCACTGTAATCGGCTACAAAGCTCAGACCGACTCTAACGCCGGAGGGGTTGATTGCGGCGGCGTTGGGCTATTGGGGATTGCTTGGGCTTTCGGTGGAATGATCTTTGTTCTGGTTTACTGTACCGCCGGTATCTCCGGTACGTATACTAACGTTCGCGTCACGGTGCATAGATTTTCATGTAACAATAAAGTTAGATATATGGTATAATTCATAAAACAAATATATCAACATTTAAAATATAGTAGTACATAATTATATAGATCCATATGGTACGTTTTAATTTCAATGTTTTGTCGAATAAAGCTATACTCTCTTTTAAAAATTGTCAACTCTATATTGAGTTCGATTTAGTTTTGTTTAGCTACGTTCGGTATGAATTACTTAGGTTTGGCTTACCTAAACTAAAAATACAACCTTCCATTTTATGTTGATTAATGAACTAACGTTTCTTGTTGTTATTGTAACTTTGAAGGTGGTCATATAAATCCGGCTGTGACGGTGGGACTGTTCTTAGCTAGAAAAGTGTCATTGGTGCGGACAGTGTTATACATTGTGGCTCAGTGCCTTGGTGCCATCTGCGGTTGCGGTCTGGTCAAAGCATTCCAAAGTTCTTACTACAACAGGTTCCATCATCTCTAAACACTCATGCATCAGCCAATTAAACCGTCTGGATATCGTTTTGTTTTTGCTAACTGCAATAGTTAATAATATCAGATATGGAGGTGGAGCCAACCAGCTCGCCGAAGGTTACAACAAAGGTACGGGACTCGGTGCCGAGATCATCGGAACATTTGTCCTTGTCTACACCGTTTTCTCGGCCACCGATCCCAAGCGAAGTGCACGTGACTCTCACGTTCCAGTTTTGGCGCCACTTCCCATTGGTTTTGCCGTCTTCATGGTTCACTTAGCTACCATTCCCATCACCGGAACCGGAATCAACCCGGCCCGTAGCTTCGGAGCCGCAGTTATCTTCAACCAAGAAAAGGCCTGGGACGACCACGTACGTCATTAACTTTCATACAATGGACATATTTGCCTATTAATTCAAATTAACATGTATGAAATGAAACTAATGATGCTAAATTATATGTTTTTGATCATTTATACAGTGGATATTCTGGGTGGGACCAATGATTGGAGCTGCTGCTGCTGCGTTATACCATCAGTTTGTTCTGAGAGCGGCTGGAATTAAGTCTCTTGGCTCCTTTAGGAGCTCTGCTTAATTTAATCGTTTGAATGAAGCCACAAGTTAATCTTAAATCAATATGATGATTACTACTATAAGCGGAAGCTACGTGTATCTTTTGAATAAAATTATATTGTCTGTTTATTTTTTTTCAAGGAATTTCCATTGGTTGTAAATGTGGTTTTAATTAATGTTGCTTTAAGATGAATCTCTTCTTCGCTTTTCTTTTTCCTATGTTTTTTATCTTTATATTGCGGTTCCTTCAAGCCAACAAACTCTTCATGCATTCTTTGCCACCAACCTTCTACAAAAAAAATTGAAACTAGATGAACAAACACCATATGGACCTATTATATAATCATGCATTTACCATCGATCAAATAAAAAAAAATGTAAAATATCAAGTGTGTTTTTTTTTTTTTTTTTGCTAAAGAAATATCAAGTGTGTTACAAAACAAATGGTAAAATATCGTGTAAAACCAATAAACTACAACTGTTTTCTCCTTGTAATTAGTATGTATTGCCAACATTTGTATTAGAGGAACAAGAGAGTGAAATTAACAAACAAAGAAACAAACAAAAAGCGGCATTAACCAAAATGGTTTGATCATGACTTCTCTTCACACATTCAAAATAACTTTTTCTTCTTTTGTTATTTATTGCACAATCATACAAATTTGCACTACAAGCAACACCTCTCTTAAACCAATCCTATAAAAGCCACAAACACACACGCACACAAACTAAACAAAAATCAAACATTCACAAAGATTATAGAGAAGAAGAAAAAACATGACATACCTAACTCCCTCTTTACTCTTCTTCTCTTGTTCCTTATCTCTACTTATATGTGTGGCCATCGCAGGAAGTAGACCTGCTCATGGTCCAGCTTATTCAAACCCATCTGCATTCTCTCCAGAAGCTTATGATTTCTTTCACCCAAAATCATCAGTCGTACCTGACAATAATCCACCAAAAAACTCGCATTCTTTGCCATTTCTTTCACCTTCACCTTCACCTTCAAAAGCATCTAATGTAGAAGCAGATACACAAGGAAGCAAAGTTTCATCAGACGAACACGTAAGTGAGAGCAGAAGAGAAGAAGGACGAGGAGAAACTTTTGGAATATTGTTAGGCATATCTTTCGCAGCTCTTTTTTTAATGGGAGCTTACTTTGTGATCAAGAAACGACTAGCTAATATAACCCGCACGATTGTAATCCACTCTGATGCTTGAATTAAACTGTTGGAATAGTATTTGATTTTGAATGTAGAACGTTAGCATAATACTAAACCTACGTCTGATTTAAATTAAACTTTCCCTTTGAATTTGGTTCGACAAAGTTTAGAAAACATCTCGAAACCAATATATTTATAACTGAATGTAACTAGAGTATTTGTACACCATACACACACCTTTTCCCATATTTGCATCCCCTACCCAAAATTCCCCCAACTCTACCATTTTTCCCCTAACTAATGATATCTACATAATTTGTGTATTTTGAGCAAATTTGCTCATGTAACTATAAATATGTTTTAATTAGGCGTTGACATTCGGATACGGGAGTCGGGTTTCGGGTCGGATAGTCTCGGGTCCGGATCTTTCGGATACTAGAGGTTAGGACTCGATCGGGTAATTTGAAAATTTTGGTCTCGGATTGGTTCGGGTTGTTTCGGGTTCGGGTCAGATCGAGTCTTATATAGTTCGATCCATTCGGGTAACTAGAATTTACCGGTTCGAATTCGGTTCGGTTTCGGGTTGGATTCGGTTCGGGTTTGACCTATATACCTAAAAATACAAAAAAAATATCTGAAAATATTTATTTATTCAAAATTTATGCTTTTATTATATTAAAGTGTGTATATATATTAAACTATACAAGATATAACAACAATTTGGTGTTTTTTAGTGGTTGACCCCTTTACTCTCTAGACAAATAACACGTCTTCGATTCTCCTTCAATACATTATTTAAAAAAACTTTATTGAGTTTGGTCGTATTTTTGTCAATGAAAATAAGTACTTCCCGCAAAAACAAGTAGAAAAACTCAATCCAAATCCAAGTAAAACGACGACGTTCCAGGTAAGTAAGAAACTAGCTTTGTCTTGTCGCACTAAAATGGCGTTCCGCGTTTACTCCTCCTTTCTTTCTCACCGCTCTTCTCATTTTCTCCGCTGTTTTCCCCTCTTTCGCCGCCTCTTCCTCCGACGATGAAGGATCTCTGCTTCCTCGAAGATCTCAATGATGAAGGCCCCACTGAGCCACTTACTTCCCCTGAGCCTGAACCAGACGAAGGAGAGGAAGAATATGAGGAAGACGGAGAATTCTCCAATCTAAGCAAATCAAGACTCGGTTGCGAGCACAAGCCTTACACTAGAGGGAGGACCAAGTAAGTCAAACCTCAATTCTAAATCAGTTTCGGTACTAAAGTTAAAATCTTTAAAATGAATTGTATTTGTTGTTTCATTTGTTGGACTGGTGAAAGCTAGAGTTGTTGAAAAAGCTTACTTCTTGCTTACTTAGGGAAACAATAGCGACGTGGGTGAAGAAAAAGATAGGTCCTAGTGTGTATAACACTAGCCACGTTAGATGCTTAGTCTTAAAGGCTTGCTCTTGTCCTAGTTAAAGAGAGAAGAGTAGCCATTTTTGTTGGTTCTGTAATCTTTACTACGCCTTTTGGTTTAGCGTTATTGTTTTTACTTAATATTTTTTTTTTTTGGTTATTAATCTGCAGATGGAGATTTTGTTAAGTCTGCTCTAGTCAGTTTTGTGTCTGCCAACAATCTTCCTTTGGTCTCTGTTTTCATCAGAGGAAGCGCGCCCCTGAAATTTTTGAGAGTGCAATCAAAGAAGCAGGTTGTTGTTAAATGTTATTAGTGGGAATCTTTAATTCGAAGAGATTGGCGTAGGCGGGTTTACTAACATGAAAGTATATGTTCTCTTTGCAGTTGTTGTTTGTAAACACAAATGACTCAGAAAAGGTTATTCCATAGTTCGAAGTAACAACAAAGTCATGATATTGTCTCTTGCAAATATGACTTCATGATTGTTTGTTTGAAAATGCAATCTCTGGCAGACATCTGCAGAAGAGTTCTTGAGCAACAAGCTAAAGCCTTTCTATAAGTTAGACCCCATTCCTGAAAAAGTAAAGCTGTCTCTTTCTTATCGTTCATTTCCATAGTTGGTTTGTCTTTTCTATTCGTGTAACACGGGACATAATATTTGGTACCATAGTCCGTTAATAAACTGATATGAAATGGTGGGGATCATGTTTTTCTCATACTATTTGTTTGTTTAACACGAAAAAATCGGGTCTATGCATCATGGTGTGGCCATTGTCAATCCCTTGAGCCAATTTATAACAAACTTGCCAAACATTTATCAAGCATCGATTCTCTCGTCGTAACCAATGAACATCCCAAGGCAAAGGTAAACACATATTTAATAAATGTATTAAAGCCATAAGCCTTCGATGCTTCAAATCCTCAAGTAAAATTATCTGCAGGCTAAAGGATTCCCTACGATTCTCTTCTTTCCTGATCTCAGAACCGGTAAGTTCTGCTTCTCGTCTACAACGGTTTTACGTTCTTAAAGCTTCCTATAAAACAGAGAATTGTCTACCTTTGTTGTTTGTGGGGAGCAGATAACAGTAGATTCAGACCGCACTGTGGTTGCATTTTACAAATTTATGAGGCCTAAAGGGAAGAGAGACCTACTTTAGTGACTGGCCTAAAGGGAAGAGGAAAGGAGACTACAGTATCTAACAACCCCAAAACCTCAAATCAGTCACATTAAAAGATTCCTAATGCTTTCTTTTGTTTAAAGTTACACTAATAGTAGCATTTCTTCTTTGGTGGAGTTGCGAAAACTTGTGTAATTAGTCAAAAGTCAACCATTAAAAGAAAGAGAATTAACTTTACGTAAGCGTCAACATTAATATAAAGTGGTTACTTTGCCTTATGATTCTGATTATTCATTATTGATATATTTCCTTCGTTTTCATGTGCTTCTCCCTATTAAATATTTGTCCCTTCATTAGCAGATAACCAATATTACTATTTGCAAATCTCCAAAGCGTTGACCGTTAGGTGTCAAAGCATTTCTCAAGCGTCACTCATATGATACTTTAAGTAGAAACTGAACAATATATGACTTCTTGATGATCTCATATATATATATATTATATATCTCTTCAAGAGAGAGAGAGAGAAAGAGTGACGAGGGAGGTTGAACCTTTGAGATGATGAAGATCAGTTTCATGATCGTTGCTATGTTGACGGTAGGAGTCGTGTCCGGCAAGGTTTCAACTGAAAAAGTTTCACCAGCTCCGTCTCCGGTCAACCATGATTATTCGTATCCGCCGCAGTCAGAAATTGGAATGTATCCATCTCTTTCACCATCAGACTCTCCCGCGCCAATGCCTGGTGACTACATTTATCAGCCCCCTTCTCAGTCACCTGGTGATCTCGATCACAATGACGATAGCGGAACAGAGAGGGAAAGTTCCTCTGGAGGTGGAAAGAAGGCTGGAATCGCGGTTGGAGCGATCGCAGCGGCGAGTATGGTTGGCCTCGGAGGGTACGTGTTGAAGAAACGGAGAGAGAACATTCGTCGATCACGATATGAATATGCCGCAACTGAGATCTTCTGAAGAGACAGAAACTTCCTCATGGATGTGGTTTATATATATATATGTATGTTTGTTATTACAATCTTTTTTGAAAACTGAATGTTTCTACTTATTTTGATTCTACAGTAAGTTGATTAGTGATTATTGTCTTGGACCCATAATTAAAATCATTACTAGGACTAGGTAAGACCAACCGGGAATTATATATTATATAGGACATTATGTCATGCGTTTGAACCCGTGTCCTCGGAGCCAAGAAATAGCAGTACTTAAACCATTTGACCAAAGTCATTTTTAGTTTCATAATTTTGATGCCTTTGAATGGTTAAATAAGCATTGGCATCTAGAGCATCACCTTTAGGCCTCTCTTATACTTGCGTATCATGGACACATTGGATGCGTTTTGCATCGATCTGCATGCATGCACGTTAGCCGTTCTTGAAACTTACATATAGTCAAAGTTAGTCCTATGCCACCCATTCTTTCTTATCGTCACCAAGTTTGTTGGAAACAAAAGCCAATTCTATTTCAAGGAGATCTATTTTCTTTCATTTGCAACATTAACCATACATTATCTTGACTATATTTAAAAACTAGAAAAGAAAATTTACTATCTTTAAAACTAATCCTACGTATAAAAACCCCAGAGACCGATTACAGTTTTCCCAAACACAAAACATCAAGTTGAATATCTTGCATTATTAAAAATAAATAAAACAAACCGCAAAAAAATGGCCTCATCAAGATTTCAACTTGTTGCCCTTCTTGTCATCTTCTCTCTCGTTATTACTGCCCAGTCTAATTTATCAGGTTACCAGTCGTCTTATTTATTTTACATTCGTAGATATTTCTTTTTTTTGTTTGCTAAAATGATATTTTTTCTTTGTTTTATACTGAACATTACATCTAAGTACGTCATCAACCTAATTCAAGTTTCTTGAATTTCTGCAGAAAAGGAAGAAAGGGACGGACCATGCCGTTTGAGAGGAACATGCGATGAGGACAGCGACTGCGACACCCATTGCCACAGAAGCACCGACATTTTACCCATGGATGGCCACTGTCTCTTCGACAGACCCACCCCCGTATGCTGCTGCCTCTTTGATTAAATCCCATCCTTTTCTATTCTTCAAGTTTCCATGCATGCATGGTCCTAATTAAACTAACGATGTAAACATATATACATAAATGTTTGCGTCCTAATTACTTGAAGAATAGAAGAAGTGATCTTGTGTTTCTTATACTTTGATTTCTTGTTTACCATGTGGACATTTATATGTTGTAAGAGAATGGCTATTTTGTGATCAATTAACATTTATATTTTTGAAGTGATCCCTGTGACGACTTCTAGTCAGTCAATAGAAGCTTCTATCACAATTATCGTATTATANAAGAAAAAAAAAAAAAAAAAAAAAAAAAAATTTATATATATATATAGATGAACAAAATCTACAATCATACATCATTATCTGATTATCTTAAACCAATACCAAAAACATAAGTAAGAGCCAAAGCAAAACCTTCTCTTAACAGTGTTCTTCTTCTTATTCCAGCAAATACTTCTGAAGAATTGCTACTGTTTCTTGCTTCGCGCTGAATTTAACAACAAAAAAAAACATTGTATAAGTATACTAGCCCAAGAACCCTACAAAGATTCAAAATTTAAGTCCTATGATCAGATCAACAAAAACCTCAATCATATACCTTCCGGGTCTAATGACTTTATACTTTCCAGCTTTACTCAAATCAACTATTGTTGATCCTTCACACCCTGGCGGAAGCAAACCACCATCATAGACATAAGCACAATGCTGCCAAAGATTCTCAAAATCATTCACGCAAACGCTGCTTCTATCACCGCTTAGGTTAGCACTTGTAACTTGTAAGAGCCAAAACACTCCCCGAACCTCTGGATAATTTTCTAATGAACTCACATTCTGGAACCCTTACTCCAATAGTATCAATCCCAGAGTTTAATGACCTTTCAAGAATGCTTGACTCACCTGTTTAAAGAAAACTCTCACATCTTATCGATGCAAACACGTTAAAAAGAAAGATACAAACCTCGTTGAATGACGAGAGTAACTGGACCGGGTAAGAGCAAGTTAAGTAAACCGCAAGGTAAGTGGTTCGTGGTGGCAACTCTCTTGATATCTGATACATCACCGACGCAGATGGTTAAAGGGCTTGTAAGCTGCTTCCTGCCTTTGATCTTATATATCCGGTTTACCGCTTCTAATGAATTGTTTTATGTTATACAAAGCACAACTTAGTTTGCTAAATGCAAAGCTTACTCAGCTAACTAGTGAATATTTAGTTTATAATTATATTACCAAGCATCACAGGCGAATCCATAAAGAGTATCGGTTGGCACAGCGATAACTTTATCGGATTTGACCGCTTCTATAGCTTCATGTGCATAGGCTTCGGTTGCAGGATGAACTACACATGGTTCTACTCTCTGCGAGCTACAAACCATACTCTTCTAAAATCCTAATCTCAATCTTGTACTTTGGTTAGCAACTGAAAAGAATCTTAACTCAGAGACTCCTAATAATACACATGAGAAGAAAAGGTTGATGAGTGCTCATTAGCTTTTATCTTCACGTAAACAACCAAAGCACTGAAAGTAGACAGTGTGAACTAGAAACTGGACTTGAAACAAGCTATACGTCTTAACAACACGGTTCCAATATTCGATTCAGTGATGGTAGATTTTGATTCAGAGTAGAGAATAGCAGGAACCTAGAGAAGATAGGAGCTTAAAGAGACAAAACGGGTAAAACTTTCAGCTGAAAATTACAAACGAAGAGACACCTTTGATTGCATTCAATCTTATCAGAGAACAAAACGAACAAGCAATACACACACTACACATGTCACAGGACGAGAAAACCAAGCGAGAGACAATTGAAACAGATTAAAAGAGACAACCTTTACGCAAGAGAGGAGAAGAAGGCACAGGTGAGATGCCGGGAAGTTTCTCAGTGAGCCTCGTTGAGAAGTTCATATCAGTAAATCAGTAATCTTTCAACTTCGACGTTCGCCGTGGTTGAGAAGAAAGGGCAAAGGGTTTTCCAAAGAAGAGTCTTTCCACTGTATAGGCACGTGATTGCCTCGTGACCCTTCCATCTCACAAACTCAACATAACCAACTTTGATAGGTATAATTCGGTTAGGTTTTTGGTTCAAGAGAAAAGAAGCTGGTTTGTAGTAAACCGGTCAACTATTTTGGCGCGTTTGACTTTTCTTTGGTATGTCTCGGAAAGGTGCAATGCAAGCTTGAAGTAGTAGTGGACGGCTTTTGAACCAATGAAAGTCAATAAAAAGTTTCTTAAAATACACATATTTACAGACATGAGGGCTTTCTTCTTCATTTAAGGCATCTTCACGTTCTAGCTTGGTCGTTCCTTGCTCATAAAGGTATCAAGACCAGACAATTAGATTCTTTTCCCATAAAAGTTTCTAGACAAATATTTGGAATCTTGTACATATATTATATTAATTTATATTATTGGCAAATTATTATGAGCAGAAAAATGGCGAAATTTTTGGGTTACTGATACAAAAAAAAAAACTAGAATATAATTTGGATTGGAATCATGATAATTGTTCCTTTGTATGCTTTTGGGAGTCATGAAGTAATATGAAATATATTATGATCACAAAACTTTTTTGAGCAATGTAGCTTAAGCAAACGTGTTAAAAAGAATGTGAAATGTTCATTACGTACGGTTTTGACTTTTGATAGAATTAAGTAACTCCTATAGGCTTCTAGTCTAGCTAAGGGCATTAGCATTGCAAAAACAGCAATTGCATATCTTAGCATTGTTTAATAATATAATGAGGTTAAGAGTTTTTAGTAAGATACATGACCAAAAGTACCAAATATTGGTAGATACGTTTGAAGGTTCTTAGCTCAATATTTTTTTTTGTTTTATAGAAAATTGATTGGTAGGAATATATAATAAAACATAAAACACAAAACATTAAAATATTACAAAGTTGAATACAAATAACAAAGTTGAAAATAAAATTACACAGGTGAAAAAAAACATAAAAACATAATTTTTATTTAATACATAGAAACTTAAACATAAGATTTTAATTTTCATCCCCAAATTGATCCCATATATGTTCGATCAAATCATATTTCAGTTGTTGATGGACTGGTCTACCCCGAACTCTTGCTCGACGATCAAGTGAACTGAAAAGCTCAGTAGGTTCTTTAACGACAAAAGATATATCTTGATCTTGAAACCTCTGGTCTTTATCGTCTGTACGTCGTTCATCTTCGACAATCATATTATGGAGTATGATACATGCTCTCATAATATTAGCCATCTTGGATTTTTTCCATATATTAGATGGATTTTTAATAACGGCAAATCTAGCTTGCAGAACTCCAAAGGCACGCTCAACGTCTTTTCTGGCGGCTTCTTGGCGAGTAGCAAATAGTGAATGCTTTCGACCCTGTGGGAGTTTGATAGATTGAATAAATGTCGCCCATTCCGGATAAATACCATCAGTGAGATAGTATGCCAAATTGTACTCCCTTCCGTTGACATGAAAGTTGACTTCCGGAGCTACTCCGTTAATAATGTCATCAAAAACAGGTGATCGATCTAGAATATTAAGATCGTTCATAGTACCTGGAGCTCCAAAAAATGCATGCCATATCCATAGGTCATAAGATGCTACGGCCTCGAGGACAATGGTTGGTTTATCGGTTCCTCGTGAATACATACCTTTCCAAGCGGTGGGGCAATTCTTCCACTCCCAGTGCATACAGTCGATGCTTCCAATCATCCCGGGAAATCCACGTTCATCTCCCTTATGTAGTAGTCTTTCAAGATCCTCCGATGTTGGACGGCGTAGATATTCATCGCCAAACAAGTTGATAATTGCGGCGGTGAACTCGTGCAAGCATTTCCTGGCCGTAGATTCACCAAGTCGGAGATATTCGTCGACTACGTCGGCCGAACCACCATATGCTAATTGACGAATTGCTGCCGTGCATTTTTGGAGGGGTGATAGACTTTTTCTTCTGAGTGCATCTTCCGTATAAGCAAAATACTCAACTTCTGTTGACAGACGGTCAACAATACGCAAGAACAAATGCTTAGTCATTCGAAACCGTCTCCGGAATGTATGCTCTGGGTATGTAGGAGTTTCCGAAAAATAATCATTCCAGAGCTGGATATCGCCTTCTTCCCGGTTTCTTTCGATAAATTCTCGTTTTTTTCGCTCCCTCCGTTCCGGAATAATATCCGGGATTTCCAATAATTCTTCGAATAGAGATTCAAATTCAGCATCATCATCTTTATTAGGGTGATAATGGTAATGAGATGAAGATGCCATATTGATTAGAAAAAGAATTTTTTTTGAAAACAATAAGAGTAGAAGAATGGCTGAAGATATGTGTAATGATCTCACCCTTCTTCTCATATTTATAGAGGATCATATGTAATCCCGTGTTGTGTTCAGTGTGAAAAATAGAGTAGTGGCTTTGTCTGTTTTTTCCACTGCAATTATTCAAGAAGTTCACGGGCTTTGTAGAGTAGCTATGTTTGTCTGTTTTATTCAGTGAAATTATTTAACATTGTATGAGAAGGTCACGGGTGTAACAATTATTCCTTGCTTACAATCATCATTTGTCACGAGATTGGTATAGCATAAAGGTCACGGGAGTAACATTTCTACAATCATATAAATGTAACAATTAACTTTGTTGAGTTCGTGTCCACATCACAACATTACAACCATCTGAATCCATTACAAACATGGCTAAAAATATTTGAACATAACAACCGAAATATTACAACATGGAAAACAAGCCATTACAACAAGAAAAAGAAGCATCCGGGTGTTACATATGGAGGCAGGCCATTACAAGTGGTAGAGTAACAAAACCTGCATCCACTGAGCTACTTAAACATAACCAGCAATCCTAATACCATGAAAACAATCACCAATACAGAAACTCTCTAGCTTGCCTATTTTCTCCTCAGTGGCGAGCTGTTCTGTGATGGCTGGGTGTAGGAGTAACGTCCCATAACGTCTGTAGCCTGCATATAGTAAGCACACATAAGTTTATAGTACATACACATCAATAACAAAACATTATAGTACGCACACATCAATAACAAAACACACATCAATAACATTATAGTACGCACACATCAATAATAAAACACAAAATTTAAACTTAAAACATATAACATATAACATCAGTAACAAAGATAACATATTTTATCTAGAAAACCTAGATAACATCAGACAGCATACTTAGAAAACAAAAACACTTAAATAAAAGACAAGTACAATCCGCATGGATTATCAACTTCAGAAATAGAGGGCTAGCAGTTTATTCTTCACTACTTCTTCAGCATCACTTAGAGGTTCTTTTTTAGCTAGGAGGGTGTCTAAAATAGCCAGTTTAGAGAGCTGAATCTTCATGTCACCATCGGCCTTCTTGATCTCCCAAATGCTCTTATAATCTACCTCAGCCTTCTCTTTACCATGATTTCTTCTGGCTTTTGCACCTTTGATACCTTCAGGCCGGACTTCGTGTGTTCCATCCTCGGGGGTTGAAGTTGCTTCCACTTGCTCACCATTTTTCCTCTTTGCATTGGCTGTGGGTTTAGGCGTGTTCAGTGTTAACCATTTCTGTTCATACCTAAGCACACACCAAGCATGCTCAAGGTTGAACTTTATTTTATAATCAGAGAAGAAGATTTGGTGAGCCAGCTTCAGAACATCTGTCTCATTTTGTCCACTGCTTTGCTGTCTCTCTGCAGCTGCAAAGGCGCCACAGAACTTGTTAGTAAGTTCATTGATTTTGTGCCACCTTTGCTTGCAGTTTAGATGCTCCCTCTTTTCACCCCTGGCTACAGCAAGAGGACTTGCTGCATAATAATCTCCAACGCGTTGCCAAAACGTTCCAGCCCTTTGGTCATTCCCGACAATACAATCTTTGGAAGTGTTTAGCCACGCACTGATCAGCACCTCGTCATCAGCTGGAGTCCATTTCTTTCTCTCCCTACGTTCCAGTGGTGTATCTTGAGGTGGAGCTTCAGATTGTTGTGAACTGAAAGGAGGGATCTCTGAAGCTCCAAAGACAACACTAGAAGGAAAACTTTCATAAGGAAAGTTTCCCTCTGGAACACTCTCGTTTTGACTGTTCAAAAGGTTCACATAACTAGAAGACTGGCTAAAAGGAATTCTTGGATCCATTGGAGAAGAACAGAGAAGATAATGGCTTTGTGAAAACCGTTGTGGGAACTAGAAGAAGGATGGTTTGGGTTAAATAGGTGAGTATGTGATTAGTATTAACTTCCTACAATAATGTCTAACCATAAACAAACACAGTCAAATCGAAGTTATTATCATTTAAAAGAACTACACACCTATGAACTACACAAAGGTATTAACTACACACCCATTTAAAAACAGCTATAATATGTTTTCGTTTGAAAGTGTAATGAGAACTAAAAAGAAATCAAGTTGCTTTGAAAGTGTAATGAATGCTATCTAGTTGGTATAATCACACGCAACAACACAAGTATAGAGCTATCAACTAGCAACGAAATTGGGTTACTCATACGGGTTACTCATACGGGTCAATCAGAAGTAATTACACAACCACATTGCAACCAAGTATATTAATAAGCTATCAACTTCAACCACATAGCTACCAAGTTCAGACATAGGTATATTAATTACACAACCACATTGCAACCAAGTAATAATTATTTTCATCTTACACTATCACATTCGAAAACTTTCCACAATTTTTCAACAATTTGTAACCAAAAAGCCAATCACCCGTGAATATTCAACCATGATTTTCTAAAATATATAACACTATATCACAGTTTTTCAATTACATTTTTCTCAGATAATAACAAAGGAATCAATCTAACTAAATATCCGATAATTTCAAATTAAAATTGTACATTTTTAATACAAAGGAGATAAACCAGTAACGATGCAGAAACTACTTCTCAAAGACAGCAAAAAAAGTTTAACATCACAACAAATTATTCTAATTCTCTTAATGGAGGAGGAGCACATACCTTATGGTTCGATATGAATAGGCGGCCGAGAGGATTTGGATTAGGCCACTGGAGGTTTCCGGAGGTAATATCAGACAGAGGAAGACGAAGAGGAGTGACGGAAGAAGGAGTTGATGGAGATTGATGGAAGCAGAAGCGATGGAATAAGAAGCGATGAAGTCGATGTCGATTAGGGCAAGGGACGTCTCTGGAGGTTAGAAGGGACCAAGGAAGACGATCTCGACTGAAGTAAGACGAAGTCGCTGTCGATTGATGGAAGAAGAGCCGATTGAAGAAGGAGCGATGAAATCGATGCGATTTAGGGCACTGGATGTCTCCGGAGTCGATTAGGGCACAGAACGAAGATAACTCGAGTGAAGAAGAGATAGATCGACGAACCCAAGAACAGATGGAAGTACGACGACGATTGCTTGTCACGGAATGGTTCGGTCGGCGTCGATCAATTTGGAGACGAGAGGAAATTAGAAAAATGAGAGAGAGAGAGAGACCCCTTTCCGCGTACACAAACCCTATACCCAACCAGACAATGACACCTGCCCCTGGAGGACCAACCCAAAAACTTCTTAATTAAGAAGTTTCTTGGCCCGTTTCCAACCTTTTCGGCTTTTTTTTATTTTCTTTTTGGTCCAAACAGTACAAGAAATGGGCCAAGATACTTGCAATGCTAATGCCCTAATAGTTTTGACATTGAAGCTTCATAAAGTAGGCTTTTTGACTTGAGATAAACTCAAAGAGGTCATCTTCTTTCTTAAAATATTACCATGTGAAGTTTTAATAAATCAACTCAATTCTTTCTTCACTCTATAAAACCCCTCCTTCGGCAATAACATTCCACCACACCAAAACGCACAATAAACATTTGAGAAACCAAAAAAAAAAAATAGCTAAAGAAGAAGAAGACTTGAACTTGAGAGATGGAGCACAGAAAGTCATACGTGCTTGTCGCTCTCTTCGCATTGCTTCTCTTGACCGATATTGTCATTGCTGCTAGCGAAGGCGGCAAAGGCAATAACGGCCAGGGGAATGAGGGACAAGTAGCAAAGGGTAAAGGAGGAGATAATGGCAAAGGCAAAGGCAATGGCAATGGCAACGGTCCAAAGGACAAGGAAAAGGAAAAGAAAGACAAGAAGGATAAAGACGAGAAGGAGAAGAAGGCCAAGAAGGAGAAGGACAAGTTAGAGAAAGAGGAAAGGGAAAAGAAGGACAAGGAAAGAAAAGAAAAGGAGAAGAAGGAAAAAGAGAGAAAGGAGAAGGAGAAGAAGGACAAGGAGCAGAGTGAGGCGGCTGCTAGATACAGAGTGCTCTCACCGTTACCTACAGGACAAGAGCAAGCCATGTGCCAGGCTCGAGGTGCATGTTATTACAAAACTCTTGTTTGTCCCGGTGAATGTCCCAAGAGAAAGCCCACCAAGAACAGAAACACTAAAGGTTGCTTCATTGACTGCACTAGCAAATGCGAAGCTACATGCAAATGTAAGTACATTCTATTCAATTGGTCTTCTTTGTTTTAGTTTCACTTTGCTTCTCGCACAAGTAATCTCGTTGTTGATTGGTTACTTGTCTGACAAGGAAAAGGTTTACTTACTTTTTTCTTACAGGGAGAAAACCTAACTGCAACGGCTACGGTTCTCTATGCTACGATCCTAGATTTGTCGGAGGGGACGGTAGGATGTTCTATTTCCATGGATCTAAAGGGGGAAACTTTGCCATCGTTTCAGACAACAACCTCCAGATCAACGCTCACTTCATCGGTACAAGACCCGTTGGAAGAACCAGAGACTTCACATGGGTTCAAGCCCTCAATGTCATGTTCGAAACCAACAAGCTCGTGATCACAGCCAATAAAGTGACAAAATGGGATGAGAATTCTGACGCATTTACCCTTAGATTCAACGAAGAACTCATCACACTACCTGAAGACGAACAATCCGAATGGAGGGTAATATCGGGACAAAGAGAGATCGTCATCGAAAGAACCGACGAGAGAAACAGCGTGAGGGTACTTGTCTCTGGTCTTGTTCAGATGGACATCAGAGTAAGACCTATAGGAAAGGAAGAGGACAGAGTTCACAACTATCAGTTGCCTCAAGATGACGCTTTTGCCCATCTTGAGACTCAGTTCAAGTTCTTAGACCTAAGTGAGCTAGTTGAGGGGGTTTTGGGGAAAACCTACCGTCCTGATTACGTAAGCTCTGCCAAGGTTGGAGTACCAATGCCAGTGGTGGGAGGAGAAGACAAATACCAAACACCTTCTCTGTTTTCGCCGACATGCAGACTCTGCAGGTTTAAGCCTCAAGAAAAACCACTCTCTGCTGATATCTAATGAGAAGAAGAAGAAAGATGGAAACTCCATTATTTTAAAATAAATTCATTAAAATTCGTATTTGTAACTGTTTTGTTTCTGAAATATTTTATTATTCATAAAAAATTATGTAATAAGAGCCAAGAAATAATGTTTGGCCCGTTTGTGATGTTTTTGAGGGTTTAAGAAATGTAAGATGTTTCTTGCGCCAGAATCAAACCCTTGATTTCTGTTTTTCCTTGTTGCTTTGTTGTGTTTTGAATACGAATTAATACGTTTAATATTATGTTTTAAGTATTTTGTGTGTTATAAGAATTATGTCAAACCATATAGTGGATGTGATACTCTGGCAATATAATACAACAAACCAAATAAATAAAAGCTCAAGTCTTAGATGTGAAATATGCTTAGAATTGAAGAGAGCCCACCACAAATCAATTGATCTGTTTGCTTTCTCTTAATTTTCAAGCAAAGTTGCAAGTTGCTCCTTCCATTATCATATACCACACCCTCCATTATTCCTCCCACCTTTTCATACAGAGGTTTTGATCATTACAAACAAAGTAATGATTTTCAGACATACGTATGGAATGGAAAAGGGAGTGAAGATTGAAATACTCTTTAAGTGATTTGCCGTTATCAAAATGTAATAAAAATTTAACTACATGCAGGGCTTTCGTTAAGCACCTAATTATTAAGTAAAATGCTTTCATAATTTGCTCCTAAGAAATCATTACAATAAATCCAAAACCAATTATCCTTCTTTTGTTACTTACGGCATATATATGGCCATATATAGTTATCACATCATTTTTCCAAGAGGTAAAACAGTTCATCTGACAAGATGTGATGGAAATTTTACACACCAAACAAAAAAAATAAATCAAATCGTCACTGATTACTATAAACATCAACTTAGTTGTAAAAATGTTGACCTCTTAACCAATTAATTTCCCCATTTTATTATAACCCTTACTACTTGCTATAAACTCGTATCTCACCCAAACAAAACAGATCAACACACACACACACACACACAGATCAGATCCACCACCATCAGATCCACCACCATGGAGCATTCTCCCTTATTTCTCCTCCTCTCCACCGTCCTCCTCCTCCTCTTCACAGCCACTCCCGGAGCCCAATCTCAGCCAGCCGCCGCTCCGGCTCCACCAGGACCCACAAACGTCACCAAAATCCTCGAGAAAGCAGGCCAGTTCACAGTCTTCATAAGACTACTCAAATCAACCGGCGTTGCTAACCAACTCTACGGCCAGCTCAACAACTCGGACAACGGAATCACCATCTTCGCGCCGAGCGACTCCTCCTTCTCAAGTCTCAAGGCCGGAACACTAAACTCCTTAACCGACGAGCAACAAGTTGAGCTAGTTCAGTTTCATGTCATACCAAGTTACGTCTCTTCCTCAAACTTCCAAACGATAAGCAACCCTCTCCGGACTCAGGCCGGTGACTCCGCCGAGGGACATTTCCCCCTCAACATCACGACCAGTGGCAATACCGTAAATATCACCTCCGGGGTAACCAACACGACCGTCTCCGGCAATGTCTACAGCGATGGACAGCTAGCTGTTTATCAGGTTGATAAGGTTTTGCTTCCTCAGCAAGTTTTCGACCCTCGTCCTCCTGCGCCCGCTCCGGCTCCGACCGTATCTAAGTCGAAGAAGGAGAAGGATGGTGGTGATAGTTCCGATGATGATTCTCCTGCGGACGCTTCGTTTGCTTTGCGTGAAGTTGGTTCTGTTCGTTATGCAGTGTTGTTTTGCGTCATTAGTATATTGCTTGCATGGTTTTCTTTGTGATGATATGTTGTTCTATTATATTTCTTATCTTCCTTGTGTTTTTGAGGTTTTATTTCTCTGTTGATTTTCATGGATTTTGTGTTTGATTAACCATAATTGGTTTTTATTTTGTTTCATTTATGTGAGAAGTGAATTTTGTTTTCGTTTATCTATAGTTTATTTTCTCCTTTGATCATATCTTCATATTTTTCTACATAAATACGGTTGCTTAAAGATTCTTACAGAGAATGCCACTAAATTTATAAAATGGTGGCAGTTGATGATGCCATAACCTATAAAAACTAAAGAGTATAGTCTCGATCTCTAGAGCCCCGTTTTATAGATTACTGACATGGCATAGACTTGTTTCAAAAAAAAAACTCCCTCTGTTTTTGTTTCGTAAAGATGATTTTTAAAAACATTTTCCTGTTGTTTCTTAAAACTAAACTTTGAGATTTACATATAATACATATTATCAGTAATGACTTTCAGATATCAAAAAATATTAAATTACATTTTTGAATTGATATGGGTCGAGAGTGAGAGAAATTTCTTTAGTTCAAATTTTTAGATATTTATAATTGAGTGTTAAATATTTTAATAATATGTGTGGAAATTTTATAAATTGATCTTTGGAAACAGAAGGAATAAAATGTTGTCCTATAATCGATTTTTGAGGACCCTAACTCTTTATATATTATAGGACTTTACTCATTAACACTCCTTCTCACGTACATGCGTGGACAACTGTGGAAATACCATCCACGGAGTGGCCCAACATCGGGTGGATATTTTTAATTTAATTTTGATCCACCAGGATCGACCGCTCTGATACCATATTAGATTTGGGTTACATTATGGACTTCCAATTTAAAACTATTTGGCAATTAGTAGATTGGTCATAATTTTTTATATATTACTTAATTATTTTTTAAACTACCGATGCGAGACTTTACTCGTTAACACAACTGTTGACTTGAATCCTCATAATGGAGAGTCTTTTACCTCTCGGCAAACAGTTGGGGAGGGCATCAAAGCATCAATGACAGGAATGATGTAGATGGAATAGCGAAAGCGGCTGATTCTGAATGCTGGGAGGGGAGAAGTGATTCCATGGAGACCTGGAAGGAGCAGCGAATGGGAAATAAGAAATAAGAGATAACATGATTAAATCAAATAAACTTATAAGAGGACAGGTTAATAATTTCTAAGTTATCTTATCAAAATATGATCCAGAGGTAGTATCCTAAAGTATAAAAACGTAACAACAAAAAGCTAGAGCTACACTTTTGTTTCGGTTATTGGTTGCACATATTCATGTACTATTGTCGTGTATAAACACTAATGTCTAAATTTGAATACTATCGGGTATAATACAATGAAAAAACAAATCTAACCCAAAAAAATCAGTCTATCGAATTACTTTTGTAGCAAAAGAATCTCATTTATAATTCGGAATCAAAACTTTAACCGTCATATTGATGACGACAACTCCACCAATAAATCATTTGTTTAAATATCACACCAATATGGAGCTTATGATGAGAAGGAATTAAAAAAAACTATTAAATGCTTCGAGTGGTGCGTAAAGAATCAGTACGGCTTAACAAAAAGCATGTATTATATCGAAAAACATCTGCATAATCCTCAATTAGGATGAATATGTGAGGCTGTTTACGCAATTTTCATCCTTAACTGGAAAAGGGCAAAACAAGAGACAATAATAGAGCTTGAAAGTGTCGCCCACATGAAGAAATAAATATGCCTAATCATCGTATCTTTGTTAGTTTATGTCAACTTGCCTTTAAAGTTCAGGAGATTCGTTTTATTGAATAAACGAGAATGGCTCACCTCTCGAATTGCTACATTCCAAAAGGTGTACAGACAACGAGTTTTCGATGTTAAGGAAAGCAATTATATTTAGCATTACTAACTTCCATCCCTTTAAGAACGGTCGCAGGTCAGCATAGCTAATCATTCACCCATTCATGAATTGTTTCACAAAGAAAGCAAAGTAAAAGGAATAAGATTGTAATTCTTTAATCTTAATTATTGGATGTATGAAGATTTTGTAAGATTTCCCAAAAAGTACTAGCACTGAAGCTTCAAATCTATCTCATATGTATGATCGATTAAAAAAGAACTATTCTAGGAACTAAGGCAGTGTCCTTTTATGTTTTATAATATATTTTTATTTTTATTTTCAAGAAGACAAAGACGAATCATCAACATGAAAGAGATCTACAACTTTTGAAACATAGATGACGTTGTGTTTCTATTCCTCCCGTTGGCAAAGTACTTATTGTTGTGAATCCAAACCTTCAGAACTTCTCTCTCTACTCCCACTTCGCTACAAAACTCTCTTATACGTAATCATCATCACAGCCGTTGATCTTCCAACCAGCTCTCTCGCGAAACCTCTCATCATCACCTTCTGCTTCACCGTGAATTTTGTCCTCTTACGTCTCTTGGTCATCAACTCCCTATCCACCATAGTTTTACCCTTTTCTTGATCCGAGGGTCCAGAGAAACCGGAGCTGCTGAGAGAGAGAAGCAAATGCTGCGTCGATGCGGCTGGCTGCAGCGGTGAGGTTGTACGGTGGCTAATGACAGTGGAATGATCACGACGGTGGAAGTTGCGGTGGCAGCCGCATGCATCGCAACTAAGGGACGGAGGGTCTGTGAGGATGGTGGTGGGCTTGGGCATGAACTCACCGCAGCCGTCAAGTGCGTAGCCGCCGAAACTGACCGCTTGGTTTTTAAGGCACTCGTTGTACATGAAACCCATATTTCTACTAGTCTTTGTTGTTGTTTGTTGGTGATGACAATGTTTGGTTGGTTTTGATGACGTGTTCTTGGCTGATTCTGTTCTTTCCTCGAATATTTGTACTCAGTTTCGTAAGTGTTACTTCTTTTTTGAAACATTTCGTAAGTGTTACTTCTTTTTTGAAACACTTCGTAAGTGTTACTTATATAAGGATTCTAACCCGGCAATGTGGGAAAATAAACAATTATATAAATTATTTTTAATTGCATATATTTGTTAGCCATCCGTTTAATCTTATATTTATCCAACCGACGCCATCAGCTGATACACAATAACAATATCGTTAATTAAACTATAGTATAAAACCCATACCCTTAAAAGCTGCCGTTTAGAGAACATTATAGTATAAAGATACATAGAAGAGAATCATCACTCTGTTCAACAATTTAGAGGTGAGAATCACCTCTTAGCTCCAATTAGCGACGGTTATGTTTTTGGGATTCAGTCTCTGGACTTTGTTTAAATTTTTGTACTATGTTTTTGATTTTTTCTCCTTTTCTCTTTTTAATATCAGATTTTATTTTCTTTTAATTCGTTTGCTCAAATTCTTTTTATTCTAGCAGGAATAGTATCTTTCCTTTTTTTTAGGATAAGGGCTTCACAACCAAAGCTGCTTGTTGAGTCAGTCTAACTCTTGGGGATTAAAGAGGAAATGAATAAGTTTTAGCTGATACATATAGTCCATAGAGGAATGAGTCTCACCCGCACTGATACAGCATCTTGATAACATGACAGTGGAGAATAACATGCAGTGGTGTTTGATTTATTCATCATGACGTTGAAGCTAGAAGGCGCGCGACAATAACGATGCAAGCGAAGGCGATGCTTCCAAAGCGAGGAAAGCCATGTGGTGTTTGATTTATTCATCTTCTTACACTATTCCATTATATGTTTCGTTTTGATGTTTGAGCCGTTAGAATTTAGATTTATGTGTCTCATTGTTATTGCTCTTTTATGAAATTCTCGATCAAAAGTAGTACTATAAAAGTAAACGACAAGAACAAAAGCAAAACATTTAGCATGTAGTCGGACTCAGTTTTTGGCATGTGTCATTAGAGTGCTGCAAATACACAATTCCCCCCCACCATTTTTTAGCAAAGTTTATCATGTTTTCATGTCACTTTTTCTAAATATTTCAATATACTCCTCTAATAAAAATTACAAAATTGTAAGGCTCCATATGAATCGGGCTTAGATACAGTACAACAAACACGAGAAAATCTTGAATTTCAATACCAAAATCTTGAATTCGAATTCATAATAACCCATCCATATTTTTCATAAACCGTATATATATAAATTATAGAAGTCTTTGTGTATTTATAGAAACTTGACTCAAAATACACTACTTATCGTACAACATTCATCTTACCGAAAGTAACGCCCAACCAAAGTGGTTGACTCTCTGTTATCTCTCTCTCTCTCTCTCTAGTTTCTACTACAACTCCACGTCTCTTCCTGATCATTCTATACACCAAAAAGTACCCCCAGATTTGACTCTATTTACAACTTTGCCTTCCCTTCGCCACCACCCTCTTTATCATCCTCCCTCAGCTCTCTCTCTTTACACTTTTCCGTACAACAAAACGATGGCGAGAGGCTCTTCCCAGTCGCAACAATCAACCTCCACAGCTTCCTCAGCCGCACGGCCCGGTCTGGCCGCTCCCCGTGGATCCGCAGCCGCTACGGCAGGCATGCGTCGTCGCAGGCTCGGTGGCGGTGGAAGCGCGTCGTCAGGGGGTGGATCCGTAGCTGGATCAGGATCGAGCAACATGCTGAGGTTCTACACAGATGAAGCTCCTGGTCTGAAGATCTCACCTACCGTCGTCCTCATCATGAGTCTCTGCTTCATCGGCTTCGTCACCGCTCTTCACGTCTTCGGGAAACTCTACCTCCACAAGTCCGGATCCAAAGCTTAGATCCGGATCCGGATCTTTTCTTCCGTATGTTGAATCAGTGGTCGCTGTTTTTTTTTTCTGTTTCTTGGTTTTTTTGTTTCTTGTTTCTTGAATCTTGATGATCCGTGTAAAACAGCTTAACTTCGAATAAAACATGTTTACTTATCGAATAGATTTTTAACCCGTTGACATTAGTCAACTGAGATTTATATTTCTGATGGAAAAAGTTGAATAAAACAAATTGTATTTTTTTTTTACAGAAATGAACATTCAATCAACAAAGTACATGGATAATCAATAAAGAAGATATGAAAACAAGATTTAGATGACAAAAGCATATATAAGTAATACTTGAGACTTTTGTAAGCTTGGAAAAAACAAGAGCTGTACGGCAGCACATGTAGCTGTTCCGGTCAACAAGTTGATGAAGTAGACTTTGCCTGAGAGTGGCCCAACATCTCTTTCTGCGAGATTGATAGTCATCTCTGAGTGAGATTCATGCATATGCAGTGATATTGAGAACTGAAAGGCGCATTCAAGCCACGGTTTAATTTGTTTACAATCTCCACCACGAAGCTTTGGACTACACATACCGTGTCTTAGCAGTTAACATCCCTGTGGTCCGGCGACACATGTTTGTTGTTATTCATTATTAATTCAAGATGATGTTTTAACTGAATTTGTGATGAAGTGAGTACCTCAACATCTCGTTTCGGAAGTATTTAAGATATTTATGAATTTGATGAAGTTAGAAGTAAAGGGTTTAACAGCGGCATGGCTATGCTCAAATGAAATGATATTTCTTAGAATGGTATAAGAATCTTCAGCCGCACGGAAACTCGACATCACTAAGCAACCTTTGTTAAACGCCACATGCAGCGAATAATTATCACCAGTATCCTTTCTGATGAAGATAAATTCACCAGCTGTTGATTACCAATATCTTTTTGTCTTATACTATATGTGGCCTACCGAAGAATGTTACTGCTGATTTGCCATTCAAGAAAATGAATGCTTCAACAGACTGTAAACTTTGCTTCAACATCTATTTGGATTCTTGGAGCTGCATCAGTAGATGTATCTTCTTATGGTATCTTGTGTTCAATAAATTTACATGCAAGGAAGCGTGGTGGGGAGAACGACTTGGGTTCACCCCTATGGTGAATTCTTAAATTCACCCCTACTGTTACCACCAATCAAAACGTCATGTAGGATTAGTAAAAAATGGAAACACAATTAAATTAAAAAAGGGAAAAAGGTGAAAGACTACGACTAATTTTTTTTAATATCATCTATGGCTTCTTCTTCATCATCCACACATATTATTGAAAGTTTATTTTTGTCAAATTAGTGTTTACAATCATCTGTCCTCATAACATAAATCTAAACCCAAAACACTAAACCATAAATCCAAAAACACTAAACCCTAAACCCTTGGATAAATCATGAACCCTTGGGTAAATCTTAAACTCTTGCGTAAAGAGATATTCTGAGAGTTTAGTATTTACTGTTTAGTGTTTATAATTTACCTAATGATTTAAGGTTTAATGTTTTGGATTTAATAGTTTGATAAACAAAGCTTTCAATGTTCTTTGTGGGTGATGAAGAAGAAGCCATGAATGCTTTTAAAAAAATAATCGACGTCTTTTCACTTCTTTCCTTTTTTTTATTTTTTGTTTCTTTTTTTATCAATCCTACGTGGCACTTTGATTGGTGTTAACAATTGTGGTGAATTTGAGAGTTCACCATAGGGGTGAACCCAAGTTTTATTCTTAAAACAATACTCAAACTCTGAAAAGAAAATTTTAGATAAATATTTAGGAGTTGATCATCCCATTATGTTCAGCGACAAATTGTGGTTTCGCAAACTAATATGTCATATGTGATCTTATATTCTATACCGATCTTATATTACAAAACCCATTTAAAAAAAAACACTACTAAAACACATGTATAAATATATTCGTTGTGCTGCTTAGAGAAGATTCTTGAGCCTTGGAAAATGGTCTAATTGAGTTGATCTTTTTTCTTGCTTCTAATAGATACTAATTAAAGATCACTAAGATCATGATGTCGGTAGTTTCCATAGATTTGTCAACCTTTTCGTCTAACCATTTGCATAGGTCCCTTGTCAAAGGCAAACAAACAAAACAATAAACCAAAGAATTTACGTTTCCTCTTTTGGGTGAAGATCATACCATGTGAGTGATCTGCAAACACAACTCATAAATTGGTAGGCTTTTCTTAAAACTTTCAGGATGAGGATATGCTAATCTTTGAGAGCTCATCCTGTCATCCATGAAAAAACTTCACAAAGACCAAAACATCTTCGAGCAAAGAGAGGAATGATTATCATTTCAAGTATAGTAAAAGATCTAGAAGCTCAAACCAAGGTCAGTGTAATGACCAGTTTCATGCTTTAGTTCTGTTACAATGTAATAAGTACAATGATAATAATAGTAAAGAGATGATGACTCTGTCGATTGAAGAAGAAAACAAGACAAATATGACTTGAAATGGTATGATCGTTTGTTACAGGGGAAGGTATTATGAGTATTTAACCGATATACCTTTAGACTTTGAACTGCATCTCTCGCTACATTTTGATGCACATATAAGAATTGCTGCGTAGGAGAGATACCGTCATCACTATCTTTTAAACTCTCAGAAGAGGTGATGGCGCTATCTCTCCTGCGAAGCAAATCTTTGTTTGCAGTTTCGAAACCGTAGAAGAAGCAAGAACACTCAAATGAAGATTCTATATATATGTGTAATCACTCTATGAGATTCATCACATCCATATATATAATATTACCATGGGTCTAAGAAGAGTGAACTTAATTTAGACCATCAATATCATTTCTCTTTAATTGTCTTTTAGTTTGCCGCTTTCTATGTGGCTACAATCAAATGACAAGTTATCACAAGTGAGGTCATCGTGTGAATGTCATCTCCATTGATTTGGCACTACCTTGGGTGTTACATTGATTTTCTTATTTGTGTTTAGTTTTCTTCAGTTAATTTGAGCTCTTGACTTTGCATTTGTTTTTTCACATGTTAAGTATGTACAAAGTTCATTGACAGTGGGGAAATTTTTGTTAGGTTTTCATGCATATGGAGAGGAAGACGCGACATCAAGGTCCCATTGCACGTCTTAAAAGCATTAACTTAACCTTAACTAGTCTTTCTATAGTGTCGGTACTATGTACTGTGAGAGCTCCTTGATTGTTATTTTGTAGCACAAGTTGAGCTATTGTATCGTTTGTGACACTGATACATTCTTACTATAGACACATTCCTACCAAAATACAATAACTTACTCATACATTCTTACTATAGACACATTCCTAACAAAATACAATAACTTACTCTAAGACTTCCCGTATATTGGGTATCTTACTAATTATCTAGTGATTAATTTTGATCACAAAGTATTTATTTTGTATAGTTTATTTTTGTAACCATTGCAAAATCGGTTCCAATCATAAGTACTTTCTAATAAATGCTCTTGTTGTCTGATTTTGCTTGGTATGTTTCACCGTGTAATAAATGGTGATAGTGATGTCAAAACTAACACTACTTGTGTTTAAGACTCTGTTTTGCTTTATTGAACAAGTTGGGTTAGAAACACAAGTTGAAGATGATGTAACAGGTGAGTGCTGCATTTATTCTCACTGAAAAAGAAGAACTGAAAAGCCTTGTTGTCCTCGTCATACTTTTATCAGAATCCAAATGAGTAAAAGAGAAGAAAAAAAGAAAGAAGAATCCAAACTCGAGTTGTCATGCGGAGAAAAGCGGTAAAGTGAAGCCAATGTTTACTTTCACCGTTTACTAAATTATGAAAAAGAGGAACAAGAAGAGAGATCATACGGTCCATACCTACTACTCTATTACCACATATCAATTGCCACGCAACAGAACAAAAGTGTCTCGTGTATTACAAATAGTAAAGTGGATATCAACGACATAGTAGTACTGGTATATAATCTACACCATCCTTAACCCTTTCACAATTCAAGATCTTGTCTTTTTCTTCTCTTTCTTTAGGTCTTCTTAAAAAACAAGATCACAAGTTCTGAATCTACAGAGAAAAGAAATGCTGACAACAACTCTTAGTGGCAACTATGGCTTTCCTCTCTGCATCTCTGGGATCGCTCAGCAGTTGTCTCTCTCCAAAGAGTAAACATGTTTCTTATGTTCATCTCTCATCTCTCTCTCACTCTTGAAATCTCCTCTGTTTTCTTTCTGACTTGTATCTCTCTATCTCCTTCTATGCTGAAGAATGGCAGATCATGACAAAAGAAGGAAGGGGATGAAGAAGAGAAGAAGATCAGATGAGTCCAGGAGCCAAGGGGAAGAAGAAATGGGTGTGCAGAGATCCGATGAGCCATGGCTTCAAGAGATGGGAGAGAGTGAAGCTGTTAGGGATCTAGTTGCCTTATTTCAAGATCTAGGGTCATGGAACTTTTCTTCTTACACAGCTAAAGCTGCTTAGTGTTTGAAGAAACCCAAAATCTTTTTTGAATCTCATTTGAGTCATGCATGTTTCTTGTAAAACTGCAGATCACAAATCTCTAAAACATTCCTGGTTGTTTTCAGTGTTGTTGACACGTCTATTTGTTGTTTTCAGTGTTGTTCTGCTGCCTCTTGTCCTTATCCAATTATCCTATTAATTTGGTTTCGTGTTCTGTTAACTCTAACTTTCTAAGATCAAAGAGAATTTACTTGTTTGTTAATCTCTATTAATAACCCTAAACGTCTATCTTCATCCTTACGTGACTTCAAATAACCTGTCAACAAATCTGATCTTAAAAGATAGGAAACCAACTTAATGAACACTCTAGAGCATAAACTAAACCATGAGGCAAAATTATCCAAAAGCTGCATAATTGAAAACCAAAATAGTCTCAAAGATTCAAAAACAAGGTAGAAGAAAATACGAAAAAAGGCTCAAACGCCATCAAAGTTTTGTTGTAATGCAAAGAAAAAAAAAACCATAGACGAGAGAAGTCTCATCATTTAGCTCCCTTCTTGACTGCAGCCTTGGTGACCTTAGCACCGGTTGGGTCCTTCTTGTCAACGCTCTTGATAACACCAACAGCCACCGTCTGCCTCATGTCCCTAACAGCGAAACGACCCAATGGTGGGTACTCAGAGAAGGTCTCGACAACCATGGGCTTGGTCGGAGTCATCTTAACCATACCAGCATCACCATTCTTCAAGAACTTGGGCTCCTTCTCGATCTCCTTACCAGAACGCCTGTCGATCTTGGTGAGGATCTCAGAGAACTTGACAGCAATGTGGGACGTGTGGCAATCAAGAACCGGGGCGTAACCGTTACCGATCTGACCAGGGTGGTTCATGATGATGACCTGTGAGGTGAAGTTGGCAGCACCCTTAGCTGGATCATCCTTGGAGTTGGATGCAACATACCCACGCTTGAGATCCTTGACAGCAACATTCTTGACATTGAACCCGACGTTGTCACCTGGAAGCGCCTCCACAAGGGACTCGTGGTGCATCTCAACGGACTTAACCTCAGTGGTCAAACCTGAAGGAGCAAAGGTGACAACCATACCGGGCTTGAGCATACCGGTCTCAACACGTCCCACCGGCACCGTTCCAATACCACCGATCTTGTAGACATCCTGAAGTGGGAGACGGAGGGGCTTGTCAGAGGGCCTCTTTGGCTCGTTGATCTGGTCAAGAGCCTCAAGGAGAGTCGGTCCCTTGTACCAGTCAAGGTTGGTGGACCTCTCAATCATGTTGTCACCCTCGAAACCAGAGATGGGGACGAATGGGATTTTGTCAGGGTTGTAGCCGACCTTCTTCAAGTAGGAAGACACCTCCTTGATGATCTCATCGTACCTAGCCTTGGAGTACTTAGGGGTAGTAGCATCCATCTAAGTCATACAGAAAAAAAAAACATTTGTTAGCATCAAACCAAATGAATACAATCACAATAATTAATCGTTAACAACAAATAACATATATAAATGAACAATAAGCAAACAAAAGCGAGAAGCTATTTCACCTTGTTACAGCAGCAAATCATCTGCTTGACACCGAGGGTGAAAGCAAGAAGAGCATGCTCACGGGTCTGACCATCCTTGGAGATACCAGCCTCAAACCCACCAGTAGTAGAGTCAATGATAAGCACAGCACAATCAGCCTGGGAGGTACCAGTAATCATGTTCTTGATGAAATCACGATGTCCAGGAGCGTCAATGACCGTGCAGTAGTACTTAGTGGTCTCGAACTTCCAGAGAGCGATATCAATGGTGATACCACGCTCACGCTCGGCCTTAAGTTTGTCCAACACCCACGCGTACTTGAAAGACCTCTTGTTCATCTCAGCGGCCTCCTTCTCGAACCTCTCGATCACACGCTTGTCGATACCACCAAGCTTGTAGATCAAGTGACCAGTGGTGGTCGATTTTCCAGAGTCGACATGGCCGATGACCACGATGTTGATGTGAAACTTCTCTTTACCCATAGCTGCAAGTCAATACAAAGAAATCAAACAATCAGAATACAGATAAATCACAAAGTCTTCAACAAAAACAATATGTTCATAGATACAACGCAGGATAACAGATCAACGAATAATAATCAACAAAACGCGATAGAACGAATCCAGAAACAGATCGAGACGATTACAAGTCGTAACAACACAATCGCAACAACCATATAAGAGTTTCAAATATCCAGGAATCGATAAAGTAAAACGATAACAGTATACTAGACGATTCTCTATAAGATTTCATCAGAATCGTTGGAAACCTAATAGATCTGTGAAGAGTCAGATCTTGAAATCGAGAATCAAAATAGTATAACAGAATCGAGCAAGCGATAATCACAGTCTAACTACGGCTCGCTATGAGAAATCTAGAAAGCGAAAGCGTACAACAGAATCAAGAATCATATGACGAAGATCGATGATGATAAACCTAAAGGAGCGAGGGAGAGAGAGATATTTTCTCACCTGCAAATTGGAATGCGAGATGCGGCTACGAAACTGAGTGTGAGAAGTAGATGAGGACGTACCCTAGGTTTGGAGCAAGGCAGTGTCTTTTATAGCTGCGAGCTTCTAGGGCTTTCGCTTTTGCTTCGTGGTCCTAGTTTTACCAATCTGCCCTTTGCATTTTAGGAGCTTTCTGATTTTTCGTATTGAGTAGAAATGTAAATTATTAAATATTTTTATCTTATTACTGATTGTACATTTTAATGTGATTGGTTGAGGAAAAGTAAAATGGAAGATTCATAAGTAAATTCCCAACGCAGAAGTTCTCAGATTGGTGAAAAACCCTAGCCGTCATGAGTTTTTTTTTTGGCACGTCGCCGTCATGACTTGGCTTTGTTAAACCTTTATTAGTGTTTAGTTAGGTATATACTATATCACAGCTAATTAATAGGACAAGGAGCATTTTATTTAAATGCATCCACTAAATGGAGTTGTTCATTACATATCTGAAAGCCCGAACTACCAAAACAATAGAAACGAGAAAATTACGTTGAATTTTCATATCCACTATAAGATCAAATCTGAATGTTTCCAATGTACAGGGCGGCTCTAAGGAGGAACGATGGGTGCGACCGCTCCGGGCCCAATCTCGTATCTCTCCCGTCCTATAATAATTTGAGGACTTGATTTTTTGAATATAAACATATTTTTATTTAAAATAAAATATTTTTTTAGAAAAACATAAATTATAGGGGTCTAAATAATTTTATATGTATTTTTAACATAATTTTAGTGATAAATTTAATAAAATTTAAGTTTTGAGTGTATAATTTTTTTTTGCCCAAAGACCCATAAATATATTGAGCAGGTTCTGCCAATGTATTGAAAGAAAATTATACAAAAAGAAAGATAATTTTTTTTATATTTTTAGCTCTGTCTTTGACAATGTTTTGTTTAACCAACATATCTGGAGATTTTAACAATTTTTTTTGCTAAACTAAAACAAACTGAGCATTAGTTATTCAGCAAAAAAATGAACAAATTGATTCCTCAATTAATAAGAACAGTTAACTTTGTAACGAATTTATCTAGGACATGTTAACGATAGTGAACTAGATTTAATATGATTAAAATAAGGAATTGGCTAACCCGTATTTAATATTTCATAATTAATACATTAAGAATGTGCATTAATTGCCTTAAAAATTGGTAACAACTGTGCCTTACATGATGTGTACATCATGATAAACATTGGGATTTGGGAACCAAATCTTGGTCTGCGGAACCACCCCTAAACGAGCAACAGTTTAACAACTATGCAAGGACTAGAATGAGGAGGGACGCAAATGTGCAAACTAAGACTAAACAAACACATGTTAGCACTTAGCAGCTTTTGATGAAAGTAATAAAACCATCAAACTGTAGCTTGCTGAAGGAGACTCTCTTGGTGGTGAGATCGGGCCAGGAGATTCGAGAATTGGGTTTCTAGGGCAGGACTTAGCAAATTGGCAATGCCGACATTTCCGTTGCTCTTCTTCAGGAGTGTTTGCTTCTCTTTCACTTCTACGAAACCTAGTGATTTCTCCGTATTTGCTCATCATCCACTCAGGATTGCCACTGTCATATTATAAAGTACTGTATAAACCAGAAAGTAACATCCAATTATGTTAAGTGTTCTTTTTTGGTTAGTGTAGTGTGTTTTTTTTGTAAATGAATGTCCCCAAAATAGACAAAGTTTGCGTAATGATCTTTTACTTCATGGATTAACCGATTTATTTTTTTCGCCAATTCGCTCTTCATCACTGGATTGATCGAGCCTAGTACGAAGGATTGATCGAACCTTTCTCACTCATATGTTCCAAGTTCTATTTAAAAGCCCTTTCTCAAAAAAAAAAGGTTCTATTTTAAATCCTGTCTAATTGTGTTTTTTTCCGACAAATGAACATGTAATATTTAAAACAACTAAGAAACACAAAAGAATGTAAGACGAACAAAATACATGATAAAATCAACCAATCTCAATTGAAAACCAAAATAAAATATAAAAATACAATTCATCAACATACATGCATATAACATCGAGTTTTTTCATCTATAGTTTTTGCTTTATTCGGTACACATGAAGAGAATATACGTTACAACAAACATAAACACACTGTGCACTCCAGGTGCCAATTTCAGGAAATCTAATAAATATGAGAAATGCATCATGCATTTATAGGATGATCACCACAAAACGGGGTAGGATGCATATGCGGCAACACCTGAAATTCAACAAGGGATCAACAAAAACATAGCATCTGAGAATATGTCTCCGTGAACCTTAATTTTGTAGGCTATATCCGAAATACGGTATATATATATACGGTTATATAACTTAGATTCCATGATAAATGACTTACCACACATGTTCTTTCCCATCTCCACCTTGATGTAACCTTTCTCGCCCCAGTCCGTTCCCCATGAATTCTGTACAAGCCAATATGGGACACCGTCTTCAACTCCATAGCCAACCACCAATATGAAATGGTTCAAGTCCTAACCGCCACGTAAAAAAACAATTGAACACTAACTTATGATAAGTTTCTACTTGCAACAAAGTGTAATAAAGGCTCACCTTTGTAGTACTTCCACACTCAGTACTGCTGTAGACTCCTTCCTCGTAAAAAGCGAATGAGTTTGTAACATGAAATCCTACGGTGACTGGCCCGATGGTTGCAACCCATTGCTTCAGTTTATTTTCATCAATCTGTTGTTTATTCAATCATTATTAATTACACAGGTTACCTGAATGTATAATTTTATAGGTGGGTGAAAACCAAAATCCGTAAAAGATAGCTTACCGAGACGCCTACGCCATAGCTCCTGATTAATTTACCAACCAGTGAAGGCTCGTATCTGCATTTTCCCTGTGTACCTACGTAAGGGTAAAATGAACGATAGTTGAGTTTGCGCTCTACGTTGTACTGAAAGGCGTTGGCAGCAGCGCCGCCATCGCAGCCATTGTTATTTGTAGAACAATCCAGAAGCTGTTGCTCAGACAGGGATGCTCCGATTCCATATTTCTTACGGTAAGCGGCCTCAACAGCTCCAACTGAGCTGCGGTTACCAAAATCGACCAATATATATATCAAATAACCTTGACTTTTAACCTTACATCAAGAGATGCTACAGAAAACTAAGGAGATAAATATTCTAATCACTAGTTTACCTGATTGCCCAGCCAGCTTCACATTGTCCCTGATCTTTGACCGGGCTAACTATCCCAGCTTCTCTCCAGTCTTTCTGCAGTTACACAATTTAAAGACAAAAAAAATAAAATCAAATAAAAAAAGTGCTAAACATGTTTTCTAAAAAATGAAAAACAGGACGGATGGTTCATTACAGCACTAGGAATTGTGGTTGTTTCTGTGGGATTGTGGCTGCCCTTAGAAATGCCAAAGCGAGAACAATCAAACGTGTTCCTTAGAAACTCTTGGATGGTCAAATCAGCAAATTCTGTTTGGAATCAAGAGACAATAAGATGGGCCAATTGTTATCCATCAAACCAAACAAGGATCACGTAAAGACACACCCACAAAGAACAAGAACGATCTTGATTCAGAACAGCAATATTATAAAGTAGCAGAACAATGATATTTGATGGTAACTTTTCACGCAAACTAGTCTCTCATATATACTCACAAACAACTTTGATATAAATATTAAATCAAAGGAAAGCAAAAGTCCAACAAATCACAAGGGAAGTTTCAGTAGAATAATAAGAAAAAGTTTTTTTTTTAAAAAAAAATAAGAAAAAGTTTCAGTAGAAGAGAAGAAAATTTTCTCTGTTATTTTAAAATAACCAAACCAAAAGAAAAGATAAAACTACTATAGTATTAACATTTAACATTAGACAAAGTAATATATTAATATAATCAAAACTATATATGTTAAAATTATAGCAATTGTTTATACACAACTATAATACTATATTTAATTAATCAATCATTTTTTATTTACTTAGTTTGAAAGGTTTATTATCCAACGGAATATGTATCAACTTCTGAAAAAATATAAATTTGGTTTACATGAAATGTTAATAAAAAAAAATATCATTTGGCTTACATGATATAACTAATTCCAACGAGATTATTAATGTTGGTTTGGTTTAGATTTAGCTGGTTCAGTTTTATCAAATTGTACATTTTATTTCATTTTTAATATTTTAATACATTTAGTTATTATATTTTATTATGTTACCATGAATCTTCGAGGAATCGCACCATCAATTTATTTGGCATGTTTTTGGCTCAAAGACAGGATATACAACTTCATGATAAGAACGATAAACTTACTATTGACACCGAGTTTGTAAGATAAGCCCTTCTTGTTGGTGGATCCGATTAAATCAACATTGTCTTGAAACACCGAGAAACGGTGCTTTATCTCCTCCTTGTTTTCATACTTTTTCCCATACCTTTTCATCACGAAAAAAACGAATCAGTTTGTTTATCATAGAGACGGACTCAAAGTAAACGTTGAACGCACCAGTGGTAAAAAGATGGGGCTTACTTGTTAGTGAAGCGAGCGAAGGAGAGAACGTTCTCAGTTTGGCCTAAGATCTTGACAAATAAGTCCTCTACCTTCTGTAGAGCGTCGGAGATCGGGGTGGACTCATGGGATCCGATGAGAATCACCAGAACCACCAATGATAAGATTGCTCTCACAGACATATTTCTATTGTAGTCTTATTCTTCTGCTTCAGTGTTTAGCTGCAGCTATTGTGAGCAGTGACCTTAACACGAGACGACATTTTATAGTCCTCAAAAGGTTTACAATAACTTCGGTAAGAACTTTTTGTAATTTATTCTTATTTATTACTCCCTCCGTTCCTTAAAGATGATTGTTCTAGGAAAAAAATTTGTTTCAAAAAGATAGTAGTTTTACCTTTTCAATGTATGCTTTTATGAAAAATTGTAAGTTTCAAAAATATTAATGGTGTTTTTTGAATTTCTATTGGCTAAAAGTTATTGAAAATTGTTATTTGCAAAAAATAATGCATTTACAATCAAAATTAATGAATTTTCTTAATATATGTGAAAATTCTAGAACTACTATCTTTTAAAAACAGAGGGAGTAACATAGTAAGAAAATAATTTATCTTTATTTTATATTTGGTCAAAAGTTTATATTCATTCTTTAAGTCAATGAACCCATGTTGAGTGAAATGTGCTTTATACAAATGATGATTAATAATAAGTTCGAAATATTTGCATTCCCGGTGTAGCAAGAGTAAGAAATCGTGCGGAGCTGGAGGGTGAGGAGTATATATATATACTTTTTAAAAGTCAATGAACCCATGCAACCACGTTGTATAAGGAACCGAGAGGGGAACCAAATCAGACCGAATCTCTTTTAAACGTGGTCGATCATAAATTCATATTAAGACTGGATATTTTATAAGTATATAAAACATGAAGATCATAAAATTAAACGTGATCATTTGTTTTGTATGCTGTAAAAATCTATAAATAATAAATTACAACTAAATGATTTGAAAATAAGTTATTGGGGAATCTTCTTAAGGTTTCTCATGGGGCATACGCTCTTTCCTGCTTGAAATGCTCGAACCATGTGTAAGTGATGTGCTCTCAACACCCCCATCTCTTATCCTAATATATCCACTCTCCAGCTCATTCCGTAAGAATTAGGTTGCAACTGGAATGCATTTTTTTGGAATAAAAACCTTCGGTATGTTTCATTCATATGTATTCCAAAGATTGTTCACCAGTCACAAATGAAAAATAGAAAGAGTATTTCATTGCATTTTACAATATTCCATATTATTCTAGAAAAAAAATAACTTTCATTTGAAAAATCATTCTAAAGCAAAAATGTTCATAAACAAATGGAATGCCAATTCCATTCCATTAAATTCTGTAAAAAACAATTTTTATCATTCCATATATTCTTTTTATTTGTCACCAGTTACACCCTAATTATATTCAAAATCACTTTCTTCTACTATAGCGAGCCTTCTTTATTTCTTTGCAGCAGCTTGTTCCTTTTTTCTTACTCTTTACTGCACCAGGAATGCAAATAATTTCGAATCTATATTATTGAACATTTAATTAGTATTTTATCAACAATTACTTAGCTGTATATATTATGTAATACAAGCTGAATTAAGAAGATATTTCATCCGAAATAATTTATTTTGATAGGTTTAACATGCATGTGTATATTATTTTTATTCGGTGCATATAACAGGCCATATGTTGCAACAATCATAAACACCCAACAAACTTTCAAGTAACGTTAATCCAATAAACATGCGAACATCATGGCTTTCATATGCTGATAATCACAAGCTAGAACCGGGTACTTTGCACCCAACCTATAACTTAACAAGAAATTAACAAAGGATATAGCATCTGAAAATATGTCTCTCTGAATCTTTCTTTACAGGTTATATCCAAACAACGTATATATGTATAATGTATAGCTTAAATTTAAATAGTGATGGTTTTATGGTTTCGTGAAAAAAGAACTTACCACACACATCACATGTTCTTTCCCATCTCCGACTCCAGGACCATGTTTTAACTAGCTTTGATTTGAAAAAAAAAGGTTTATGACATGACTGTGAAATTGCTAACATGTGTTCCATTAACACGATGGTTGAAACAGAATATTAAAAGAAAGAGTACCTAGATGGACATCGCATCACATGTATATAAGATAGGAAGTCAAAGGTGTGGTTTCGTGAAATCATGGGCTTCGGGCTTCGGCCCATCCCTTCCAAAAGAGCTTTTTAACGCCGTTAGGTCTGACGTGCTTATCCTTGTCACCGCCTCACCCCCTTTATGATTTGTCTATAACAACAGTAAAACCCTACCATCCTCCTCCCTTTACAATCTCCACCGGCGAATCTGATTTTTTTCTTCTGAGACTAACAATGGCGGGAGGTAACAGTGGGACACGGCGACCAAAGCCGAACATACTGATCACGGGAACTCCCGGTACCGGTAAATCGACGACGGCTTCTGCTCTTGCCGAAGCCACGACCTTCCGTCATATCTGCGTCGGAGATCTCGTCAAAGAGAAGAACTTGCACGACGGCTGGGACGATCAGTTAGACTCTTACGTCATCAACGAAGACTTGGTTAGTTTCCTTCTGTTAAGTAGGCTAATTTCAATTTTGATTCGAATATTCGATGGAATCTTTAAGTCTCTACATGTAATATTTTTTGGGACAGGTGTGTGATGAGTTAGAAGATATGATGGTAGGAGGAGGGAACATTGTGGACTACCATGGCTGCGACTTTTTTCCCGAGCGATGGTTCGATCGTGTTGTCGTGCTTCAGACCGAGAACTCTATCTTGTATGACCGTTTAACCAGGAGGGGTTACTCTGGAACCAAGCTTAGTAACAACGTTGAATGCGAGATCTTTCAAGTCATGCTTGAAGAGGCATGCGATAGTTACGAAGAGGAGATTGTCATCGCGCTGCAGAGTGACACCATTGAGGATGTGTCTGATAATGTGGCGATTTTGACTGAATGGATTGAATCATGGAGTAATCAATCGTAGGACAGATGATGCATGTTTAATAATGGTTTATAAAGTTTGTTGTTTGGTAGTTTCGTTTTTTTATGAATTATGCCATTGATATCTTTTTTAGTTTTTGCAATTTATAAGCACAATTCAGCTGTTTTCAAGAGCAGTATGTATGTTTTTTTTTTTTTGATAATTAAAAAGAATTAAAGTTTACATCTTTCATATGGTGTTGTACTGTGCAAAGTTACAGTTGTGAAAACCAGAAGGTTCTGAATCTGATGAATCATGGTATATATAAATGCGGATCATACTCAACCTTCATAGTGGTATCACTAAGTATTGCGTGTAAACAAGTAAGGTATATGATTAAACTTGCAGAAGGAAAAGTATGTCTTTCCTGTAGTTTTATTAGAATTTTGATTGCAAGACTTACAGATCATCATATGCTGTTAGGAACTGGGAGAATATTTAGGCAAAGTTTGCACCTTTTTTCACTTTCAACAGCGTGCATATGAGCTGTTCGACAAAATGTCAAGTTGCCACAGAAGAGGAGTTAATAATAATACATGAAGTTTGTTTTGTTTGGTTGTTCACAGGTGAAACAATGCTGGCCAAGACATTTCTTCGGAGACATGTCCTTGTATCAAGGTGTTTCTCATCGGTTACTTCGAAGACGCTTAAGGTGGGAGATGTTTTAAGAGAAGCAAGAGTGTTCTCAAGTGAAGATGTTAAGGGCTATGCTGAAGTGAGTCATGATTGGAACCCACTTCATTTTGATCAAGAAGCTGCTCGTAAAGCCGGATTTGAGAATTGCCTTGTCCATGGAATGCTTGTTTCTTCTATGTTTCCTCGTATCATCTCTGCCCATTTCGTAAGTTCTCTAGCTTTAGTATGCATTCATTGACATGTTCTAATAACGCCTAGATTTTATACCCACTTACAGAAACATGACTGAATCATTTTTTCTGGTCTTGTTGCAGCCTGGAGCAGTATATGCATCTCAAACTCTGCATTTCCGATCACCAGTTTACATTGGAGATGATATTCTCGGAATTGTACAAGCTACAGCTTTGAGAGAAACCAAGAATAAATACATGTAAGCTAATTTTATTAAAACATATTGTAATAGAAAGTTGAGTATTTTGTACTCTCTATCATAACTAGACTTCATTTTTTTTTGTTAGTGTCAAATTCTCAACCAAATGCATCAAGAATCAAAGTGAACTTGTTGTTGTAGATGGTGAAGCTACTGCAATCTTACCGAACCTTGATATGCTACAGCCAAGTCATTTGGAATGACATGAAACAGATCCCATGTACGTTTCTATGGTGTTTTCTTTCGTATTAATATGACTACTCTGTTTATGTTCTGTTTTGCTCATTCATTTCTTCTGTTTTTGAAGACTATGGTCCGAAACTTGTGAGATTTTTTGTTGCTATTATATAACCTTCTTTCAATCACAGTTTCACTGTCAAATCTTTATCAACAAATCGAGAAAGTAGCTAAACCTGACATACACACAGTGATTACACTGCATTTGTCTGTATAAGTAAGAAAGATTTTGTAATTTTCTCCTTCCATCTCCGTATGTGATTTGTCTGAGTAACAAACATGGAGTTATGAGCCGAAGGAGGAGAGGTCGATGTTGCTAAAGAGCTTCTTGAATTGGACGACGCATCCAGCAAAACGTGAATATACACTCCAATCCCTGGAGAATCTGGTGAGGAGCTGGGCAATGGGAAACTCTTGTTTATGTATTGTACCACTTGTTCCATGGTTGGTTTTGATTCCACAGCAGCATAACTTAGCTGCATCTTGTATTAACCTTTTTACCTACAGACTTAACATAACCTAGTTATCAACCATAATTTAGCTGCATCTTGTATTACAAATTGACTTACGAAGATACTTCATTCTACATAATTATATTGATAGAGAGATTTAAAATGCATGCATATATTATTAAGTTTCACAAATTTTGCTTTTATTTGGTACATATGAACAGACCATATGTTACTACAAGAAGCATAAACGCAACAATCAAGTGCACTACCAAGTGCCAACTTTCAAGTACTGTTAATCCAATCAATATGCAAACATCATGCATTCGTTCATGTGCTGATCATCCCATCACGCCACACTCGGATACGTTACATCACCAGAAATAATACCTGCAATTCGACAACGAATCAACAAAAGATAGCTTACATGTATTTATTTGGATATTGGCTTAGTTGGTTTTATGAAAAGCACTTAACATAAAAAAATTATAGCTTAGTTGATATTGGCTTTATGGTTTCATGAAAAGCACTTACCGCACATGTTATTTCCCCTCCGCAACTTCAAGTAACCATTCTCGCCCCAATTCTCTCCCCATGAGTTCTTTATAACCCAAAAATTCTTACCGCCTTCAGTTCCATAACCAACCACCAAAGCATATTGTATCACGCCCTAAATACCACATTAAAAATTAATTTAACACTAATTATATAATAAGCTAATAATGATCCTACTTGCTACAGAAAGTCAAGTGTCGTCTCAAATTATTGCTACAACTTATTCAAAGCAATTTTAACAATATACTAGATTCTGATCCGCCATTTGAAATAGTAGAAATAATTTTGTTTTATTTTTTTTTTGAAAAACTTGATTATATATATATATATATATATATATATATGTGTGTGTGTGTTTTTGTATTCTTATTTGTTTTCAATATATATTTGTGGTAATTATATTAAATATGTCAGGTTGCATAACTATACATTTGTGCTATATGCATTTTAAAAATAATTTTTAAACTTTATTCTTAAACTCTACAACATATTATATTTTATTAGTAGTTACCTAACATAATTAGTCAAAGTATTTGTACCCAAAAACCCCAATTTGCAACTTGGCCCAAAAATCAGTCTCATACTCTATTAAACGTGGTTTATATACTCGAACGTGTTATATTCAAAAACCAATAACAAATCCAACCCACAACAAAAACCAAACATGATATTTGGAAAGTCTTTGAAAAAAATATATTTTTTTAACATATTCTGTTAAATATATATATATATATATATGTAAATGAGTTAATATGGTCTTTAATAACTTTAATTAAAATCATTTAATAAATATTTGTAAATATAATAACATATTTAAAATCCGTTAAACTAAATGAGTTGATAAGAATAATTATTTCTATTAAAAGTGCACTTAAACCCGTTAAACTTTGTTAATCATAAAACAAATGTCATTAATAACTTGTTACACCACTAATTAATATTAATATTAACTAAGTCTATAAAAAGTTCAGTTAAAACCCGTTAAAACCCATCTTAATATCATGTGCTTTGTTAATCTATAAATTAAATGTATGTGCATAACATTCACAATTTGAATAAATTAATGTGTAGTTAAATAAATCCTAAGTTCTTGAGCTGAGATGTAAGTTATGTCGTTATAGTGTTATAATGATTTTTTATTAAATATATCAAAGTTAATTATAATATGAGATTATTCTGTAATTGTTGGTGAAAAATAGTAGGTATTTTTTTAATATCAGGGATGAGAATAAAAAATGAAACTACTATAAGCATTTTATTTTTTACTATTTCTTAGCAAATATTAAGTGATCATAAGTTAATAATCAAATTTTATACTTCCTAGCTGATGAAAAAAAACAATTTTGGATTATAATTATAAAATGTTAAAATTCTCAAAAAAAATTGAGAGTATTGCTTAACATAAAAAAACAAATTTGGATGGAATATACCGACAAAAAAAAAGCAAACATAAACGCATAACATGCTAATATTATTGTGAATTGTGATTATTAATGTATATAATGTATTCATTCAAAAAAAAATGTATATAATGTAGCAGATTCCAAACACAATTTTAGTAGAGTTATTTTTGGGTTCACCCCCTAGGGTGAACCAACCAATATGATTTAGTTATTTCAAATTTGTCATCTTTTAAAAAAAGAAACAAAATATTGCCAAATTTAATTACGTTTTTAAAAAAAAAAAGTAAAAATAAATTAAAATAATACTAATTGCAAAAAAAAAAATATATTCTTTTCAAAAAAAATTAATACCACAAAAAAAGTACTAAACTCTAAATGTTAAACCCTAAATCATTTAGTAAACCTTTGGATAAATTCTAAAAATTTTATTTTTTTACAGAAAACTATTTATAACACAATCAACAAAAAACTATACCCTAAATACTAATCCTAAACCCTAAACCCTTGGGTAAACCCTAAACCCTTGGGTAAATCCAAAACCTTTGAATAAATCTTAAACTTTAAAATTTAAAATTTATCCAAAATTCTAAGATTTAATGTTTGTTGGAAGCATTAAAATATTTTTTGAAATATTTTTTTTAGATTAAAAAGTCTTGTTTTTTGTGATTAGTATAAATTTTATTTAATTTTTGTTTTGAAAGTATTTTGTTTCTTTTTTATGTGATTAGTATAATTTTTATTTGATAATATTTTGTTTCTTTTTTAATAGATATTGAATCTTAAATGACACAATCCTATTGGTTGGTGAACCTAGAGGTTCACCCTAGCGGGTGAATCCAAGAATAAGTCATTTTAGTATAAAAGAATAAAATAGGTTAACAATTTGGATTTGATAAAACCCGATAAGAAGGGATATTTGTTATTTTATATATGCTGTCGATAATATTGTATTAGAAAAAAGAGGTGGTACAGAGATTTTTGGGTTGGAAGTTACAAATGATGTGTTAATTAAAAAAAAAGGCAATTACAGTTATAGAATTAGATGTAAAAGTATGCTATTTAATTCAGAAAATTTAAATGCAGTTATATTTTAAATTGGACTCAACTATTATCAACTAGTCATACTGCTAATCCCTTATATATTATTCGAGGAGCACTAAAAATAAATAACATTCAATTGATGTATGATTTACATGAGTGACATTTCTTATGTGGTAGCCTCACAAGCACTCTCACATCTTTTTTTTTTAAAAAAACCTTTGTCCACTAGAATTATTACATCAAGTGTCATTGGTCATTACCATATAAATGTGTATGATTTATGTTTGCACATTATTAGCTTCTAAGAATGAGTTACGGTTTAATGCTTTGTTGTTATTATATTCCTATACTTACAAAGATAATTATATATGAGGTACGATTTAATGAATGTCCACATATAAATTGTAACAATTTATACACTACACCCTAGATCGAAAACATTTGTTCTAGACATACTCAGCTCTATGTAATATCTTTTCAAAATTTTTTTTTTTGTTTTTTACATGTATTATTATCATATAGCATTTATATAGTTATTATTATGTATAAAAACACAAACTTAATATAATGTATAACTATAGTGTATATCAATTTTATGTCTAAATATAATGGTAACACAATGGTCCCTCAAATATAAAATATTTTTTTGGTTTTTATAAGTATTATTAATCATATATATAATTTTATATATAATTAAACATTATATATATAAACGGAAACTAAGTATAATGTATACAAAATTAATGTCTAAATATAATAGCATCACGATTGTCCCTCAAATAGAAAATATTGTTTTAATTTTTAAAAGTATTATTAATCATAAAACATTATATATATAGTTAGAATTATATATATATATATATATAAACTATATTTGAAAAGCCTATAAAATTTGAACTTGATCCTAATCAATATTGAAAAACATTATTTGTTAAAACAATTAATTACATGGATTTTAAAAGGAAACTTATAATAAATTAGATATTAGATATATTTTACATTTACGATTTTGGTAACGTGTAATTATTTTGGAATCTCTAATAATGAGTCAATAATCTGCTATATATACAATTTGATAAATATTAGGGACTTGATTATAGGGACTTTATTGTATTAATAATTAAGATTCGATTATGGTTATTAATTTCTTTTCACATAATTGACTGTTGTATATAAGAAAATTAAGGTATATAAATTTGAAATTAATGTAATCAAATCCTAATTGTGCGTCTTCCAAATGATTCTTTCAATTTTGTAATATATATGGAAGTTTGATTATTTTGTCTACAAAATCGAGGTAAGTTTTAGTATATAAATGGAGCGAGTTTTAGTATGCCATCTTAATATAAATATATGTTCTCTACTATTCATCGACTCACCACACCTTTTTTCTCGACTCTTATTTTTGTTTTATCTTATAGTTATAAGTTATTTTATGAAAACAAATATTTTACCGTCTATTTCATTTTTACTTCATAGTTCATTTTATATTAGTATTTGTTTACTATTACTAATTCACTTCCACGAACTATATTTCAATTAAACAAATAAATACACAAATTTAAAAATTTGTGGTCGAAGATTTATTTATATTGACATACTCAATTTCTTTTAAATCCTTAATTTATAATATATAGTATTTCTTCTTAATTTTTACCATTATAATATCTATTAATTCAAAGTATTAATCTTTTTAAATGTACTCACCCGGTGCAGGGCACGAGTTCTTACCTAGTTTAATAGTATTGATTTAACAATGTAATGATATATAGTTTTTTAAGTTAATATCTTCATCTATATATGTTTGAAGTTTCTCTTGAGATATAAACTCTAAGTTCTAGATAGTGTATCCCAATTTTAAAATTTAAGGCCATACTAGATTTCGACCCGCGCAACCGCGCGGGTTTTATTTTTGGTTTTATATGTATATATATATTTGTTTTACATCATTGTTTAATTTTAATCATATATTTAAATATTTATATAAATAGTTCAAAATATACTAATTTATAGTTACATGTCGTAAATAATCAATTGTTTAAGTCATCTATTTGTTTCTTTGTATTCTATATTTATCTTATTGTATTTGGATTTAGTTATTAAACAAATTAATGTGTATGAAAAAAAAAATTTGAAAACTATTTTGTATTTAGTTTATGTTAAAATTTCACCCGCCTTTAAAACTGGATTTTATTTTTGTAATATTTTATGTTTGTCCATTTTACATAATATATTATTGTATATTTAGAAATCTAATATAAGTTAATTTTTATACATGTATTTTATTCTGTCATCAAATATTATTTTTAACTTAAATATTTTATATGTATGAAAATAAAATTTATAATTTATCAAATTAATATAATTTAATCACATGTAGTTCAATATAATATAATTTTATCTAAACATGATTGATTATGAATATAAAATAGATAAAAATATGATAGAATTTTTATTTTGAATTTTATAAATAATAACTGTATATATTAATGCATAATAATATTTCATTTCTAATTAAGAAATTGTTGAAAATATTTAAATAATTGTTTTTTAAAAATAATATATTTTAAAAATATTTAGAGAAACATAATATTGTTCTTTTAATATGATTAATTTTGATTATATAATTGATAAATAAGATAGAATATTTATTTTTCATTTTATAAACAATAACTAATTATATTAGTGTATAATTGTAATTTCAAAACTAATCACGAAATTAGTTAAAATATTTACATATAATTTTTATAAATTAAGTTCCTGTTAAAATATTTTAAACAGATTTTTTGAAATTTTAATATATATATATATATATATATATTAAATAAAAAGATATTCAATATATTGTTACCATAGGAAATCCCTAAAATATTGGAAGTCAGGTTTTAATTAATTAATTTTTTATTGTTTGTTTAAAATAAAATGCATAGTTTAATAAAACATACATTTATATAAAGTTAAGACTTTCTATGAAATGGTCCATTTTTTTAAATATCACACATGAATGAGAAGTCATGACTTCTCTTTTAATATAATAGATAGCTAGATCTGAGGACTAATGACAAAATAAGTTTATATATGTCCACCGACTGGAAATGAAATCAATTTCTTTTCTAAATAATTAAAATTTTAGTGTGTAACTCAATCAGCTCTATGAAATTGTGATCTCAATATTATTTTGTTATGTTTCTTATACTTTAGTTTTAGTTTTCTTCCCTCTTGAAATTTTGCTAAAACTAAAACATTTTAAAAACTACAAAACAACGATCCCATTCAATGATTAGATGATATCAAAAAGCTAGGATTCGATTTGCCTACTCGCGCGTAAAGGCAGGCTGATCGTGAATCTCATAGCATAAATTTTATTATTCTAATATGAATAATTTTGCTAAGTGTGTTTCGAATTTTAGGACATAACTCGAATATTATTAACTAAAGTGGATTTGCGGAAAACTTATGCTACAATCATGTTTATGTTAAGAATAATGCGCTAAGACCTAATACCCTGCCAACAGGGAAAAATAAAACCAGGATTTGGACGTCAAGATGTTAAAAATATTTATGGAAGGCTCTCCACGTAAGTCTAGAAACCAAAATCAAGCTCCATTATTGGTAGTCGATGATCAGTGATTTAATTATGACCAACCAATTGGTCCACGTTCTTGTCTAGTCAAATAACTAGCATCAACGTAGCAAGTTTAAGTAAACAACGGAAAAGACAAACAAAGAGAAGATGAAGAAAGGGCAAGGTTTGTATAAGAATTGCCAAGCAAGCAACAACGTGGTCCTATGCTCTCATCACCACGCACCAAACCAGTCAATACTAATTGGCTTCGACGTTACGTTACACTACATAATATTTAACTTTTTCCTGAAGTGGGAAAACACCAACCAGATTAGGATAAGAGGAAAAATAAATAGTTTTGAATGGAGCGTGGCCAAGTGCGAACACAAACACGTAGAAAGATCTGAGAGTCAATTCTTCGGGGGTGACATGTGCATGAGAAGTATGTCAAGACGCGTTTTGGGGGTTTAATAACTCTTAGCTATGATACCGAAGTGTTATTAATCAAAGATCTCCGACAACAAACACATTTGATTTATTCTAGGACTTTATGGGTCAGTGTAGCAGAAGACTCTAGAAGAATTTAGGCAATTATGAATGACTAAATGGGTAATGAGGTCATGCCATTCGCTTGAAAGCAGAGAAAGGAACTTTTACGCGTCTTCTTTATTATATGAAGAATCTAAGTTCACACCTTGATTAAGATTGGCTAATATGTTTTCACATTTTTTATTCTCCACAAATCCTTTTGCAAGAAAATAATTGCATTATTATAGAGTTGCGATTAAGGATTAGAGAGACATAACATGTAGGATTGTTCGCACAAACATGAGGGCTCTTCCACCGTTTGTTTGAACTGAAATTGGAGTATGATTTTTCTTACATATTTTTCATTTTCTTTGTACAAACAAAGACAACGACCTAAAATGAGACAGTGAGAAAACATGACCTTTTCTTCTGGGTGCCATCTGCATTTGAAGATGTGAAGTGTATCAGTGTAAATAATCAAAAGATCTCCAACATCAAAACATTTATAATTTCCTCCAAGACTTATAGGTAGTGTAAAAGAAAACTATACAAGGATTTAGGCAATTATGATTTATGAATGACTAAATGGGTAATGAGGTCACTGAAAGCACACAAAAGGAACTTTAAGCATGTTTTTAGTTAACTAATTTCAAAAGTTGTCTTTATTATATGCAAAAATCCAAGTTCCTGCCCTGATGAAGATTGGCATTATGTTTCACATTGAAAGACTAATAAAATCACGTATCTTGGAGACTATATATCACTTTCCATGTAAGAGACCACAATTTGGTTTCCCAAAGTGTCAATAGTGTTCATCTGATCTTGTGTAAGTTTTAAAGAAAGTAAACTTTACTTCACTATCTTTCCAAAGTTACAAGCTTTTAAAAAGGTCGTCCTCGAATCCATTTCCAATGTATTTGACAAGCTTGCAATGACTCATTAGTTAACGTTTATTCTCTTAGGCTGATGGAAGCAGACAGCGGAGAGAACATGTTGGATCTCAAAGACTTAAACAACAAGTAAAAGCAATAAACAACAAATTTCTCTTCATATTTCTCATGGACAATACATCGATGCTTATAAATACAAATTAAAGAAGACAAAGTACCTGCCCATTCCCCCCAACTATTACACGTTAGAAGTGGAGAGACAATTCCATTAACTTAGGAACAACTACTAGATCACGTCTTCTTACTCTAAACCATTGGTTTACTTTGGTTAACCAATTGTTGACTCTCATCAATACTCCATCTTCTAAAAGAACTTTGTCCCCAAAGTTCATACCAATCATAGAGAACAGCTTCCCCATGATCTTAATTTTTCCACGATCAAAAGGATGTTTCCCTTTTGCACCATCTCCACAACAATGAACACGTTGA